>PVJH01009171.1:0-80675 GCA_004026705.1 Nesogale talazaci | reverse complement strand
GGAAAAATTTTAAAACATGTTTTTGAGCTTTATGATGAACTCAAAACATTTTTAATCAGAAAGCAAGACCATAATTTGAAGCACTTTTCAGCAATAAAAATGAACTGCAGAAAATAGTTTATTTGGTTGACATCTGCCATCTTGAATGAGTTTATCACTGCAAAGACCAAATGCAACACACGTCAATTTGTCTGAAAAGATCTGACCATTCCAAATGAAACTTCGGCTTTGGCAAAAAAAAAAAAAAAAGAAATTAAATTTACATGCCTACCTTACCTGCGTTCTTTGAGCAGCATGATATTGAAACAGACTAAAGAATCACAATGATAATTTCTGTGAAAGAACACTTGCACATGCTTGCAGATGACAATTCATCATATTTTCCAAATCTACCTGATACCCCATTAGTACTTGCCATCAGCCCAATCACAGTCAAAGTTGAAGATGTTCCTGAAACAGCACAAGAGTTCATTGAACTTACTATCAGCGATGCAGCAAAAACTGATTTCACTACAATACCTGTTACAAAATTCTGGATCAAGTGTTTGCAGTCATAATCCTATTCTGTCTCAGTCTGTGTTGCACCTTCTTCTTCCATTTCCAACAACCTATCTTTGTGAAACAGGGTTTTCCAGCTAGTTGTTTATCAAGTCTAAATAAAGTCTAGACTTGTGGAAGATGATTTTCATTGTGCTCTTGCAAAGACTGCCCTGAGAATTTCTGATCTTGTGAAAAAGAAGCTATCTCAACCTCTGCATTGACATATGCTTTTTATGCATACTGTTGCAAAATGTAGAAATGTTTTTACTGTTGTTATAGTAAGACTGCTACCCATGATACACCATGCTTCAGGACAAAATTTCATTTATTTGCAATTAAAAATTAATATTTCACAATATATAATTACATATTGTTTTGTGATTAATCACTATGCTTTAGTAATGTGCAATTTGTAATAATCAGATATTTACATTATGATTCATAACAGTAGCAAAATTACAGTTATGAAGTAGCAATGAGAATCATTTTATGGTTGGGGGTCACCATGACATGAAGAACTGTACCAAGGCATCACAGCATTAGGAAGGTTGAGAACCACTGCTCTACGGCCTCATGCACTCATGTATCTACGTGGATGGTGTGGGGTGATTTCGTGCTCAGATGCAAGTCATCCAGACCCAGGTGGGCGATACACCGGGGTCCACAGACTAGGCACTGGCTACATGACAACACAGGTAAGCTTAAACTCAGTAAATAAGGTCAGCCAATACCCTCAACCACACCTCTCAAGCCAGTAGGGGTGGAAGGGGAGAAAAGGTCCTAGTGCTGCAACTGAGGTGAGATTCCCCCGGGATACCTGCGTGCAAGCACCAGCCTGCCTGCTTGAGGCTTACTTACTCTCTTGGGATTTCCTGCTTGTGGTGCAGCATGTGTGTTCTGTTCCAGTATTCCTTCCATGTGTTTTTCACGCTTCCCTGATGTGGCCATTTTCAGTTTCGAACTTTTCCACGGCCCCTGCCATATGGCCTTGCACGCTTCCAGAGATAGTGTGTACTTTTGAGACTGTAATAACTGAAACTTTCCTTTCCCTCATAAAAACTTCTTGGATTTACAAAAATGCTTCTGTCATGTGAATTCTTTCATTGTTGAGAAGCAAGAACTGAAGTGAACCATTACAAAAACCTAACAAATTAGTTTGGAGTTTGTGAATACCATTTTTAAGATATAGTAAATATAGCTTGCACATAAGCATTTCATGAAACACATTTTAATGATATATATGTGTGTGCAAATGTACAGGTCTAGTTAGGCATGTGTGCTCATCTGAATATATGGGTGGGTAGATATGTGTGTGTATATATATATATATATATATATATATACACACACACACACACACTCATGTACATAAAATGTATTTCTCATCAAAGACGTTTGAGAAACACCAGCCTAACTAAGGTAAAAAACTTAGAACAACTAAGTATGACCCTGGTGGACAAATACAGCAATGGTTCATGAAATTTGCTATTTTAATTCACAAACTTTAAAAAGGCCAGTGGGTAGAAGGAAGAAGAGTTAGGTCAAGGGTGAAGAGGAAGAAAGAGGTGTAAGTATGAGTTAGTCAGGGTAGACTAGAGAAAAAAAATCCATAGACACTCGTGTGTAAAAGAAAGAGATTTATATTCAAGAGCAATTGAACATTGAGCAAACATCCCAGTCCAAGGTCATAAGCCCGATATTAGCCAATATAAGTCCACTTCAAACTCACAAAGCACATGCAATGACACCAGGATAATGGGTGCAGAAGCCAGTGGGTGGAGAGTCTTCTGTATCCAAGAGCAGTAGAAGCATCTCAGTGCTGATGGGGTCTCCCTGTGACTTCTTAAGCATCTTAGCACTGGCAGGAGTCTCTACATGGCTTTTCCAGCCTTCGAGACCTGATTCCATCAGGGTAAGCTCATGTGGCTTCTCCTCCGGGATGTCTCACAGGGAGTCAGCCTTGTGTCTTGTCAATAGAATGTCTCCAAGGGACTGAGTAGGAGTCTTCACCTCCAAGGGGGAAATACAGCCAGATTTCCCAGAATTCTCAGGAGGTCATGCCCACACAGAGGTCTCATTGGCTATCTGGAGATTGACAGGCTAGACTCAACCCCTACACTCTTAATCTTTAAATTGACACTAGATTATGTAACTGCCACAAAGTGAGATGAAAGAAATGAGTTTAGGGATGCAGTATACCTATGAGTGTATGCTCACCGACCAAGTGTATATGTCATCCCTTCCCTTAGTTCAGGGGTCTTATAATGGCTTACGCTAGTCTAAAACAATTATCTCTAACACATCAAAGGGGAACATTCATATATTTTTGGTTCTAATGCCATTATATTATTTCATTAGTCTTTGATTTTCAAAAACATAAAAAGTATTATGTTGGCAACAATACAGTCATTTCAAGACCACAAATCTTAACTGAGACCCTTCAGCTGTACATCGGGCACAGTATGCTAGGCCCTGGAATAACAAGAGAACTCAAACCATTGGTCCTTCTCTCAAGACACTAACAATCTTCCAGGGCATCAGACAAGCAAACCAACAATTGTAAGACAATGTAACAAGTGCTAAGAAAACAAACACTAAAAAAAGTTCTTAACTCTGTTATTTCAGGTCCCTGGATGGTGCCAGTGGTTTCCTTTCAACTACTAGCCTGAAAGTGAGTGGTTCAAACCTACCCGGTGCCACAGAAAAATGGCCTCATGGCCTGCTTTGTAAAGATTAAGAAAGTGCTATGAAACTCAAAGATCAATTCTGTTTTTTAACACCTACCATGAAACAGGCCATGGGTTTGATTTTGAGTTTATGGCTACAGCAAACGCTGTGTAAGAGTATAAGAGATAAGGACAGATTTCTAAGCAAAAGAAATTGCATGTCACAGCCTGTGCTCTGCCCTGGCTACAATGCCTACCATGTTTGTGTGAAAGAATAAACAGGAAATATGGAACTCCTTCCTTAACTCAGTGAAGCAATAGTTCCCCAAGGGTTTTAAACTTCCTCTTAACTTTATGAAAAACCAAAGTATCCCCCCCAAAAGATGACAAGAGTAATGTCAGAATTTAGACCCTGGTAAATGAGTTTACAACATTGAATCAATATGTAAATTAATATGAAAAAGTGAGTCAAAGAAATTAACTTGGGAACATTGATAAAACCATTTTATACTGAATCAAAAATAAAATATATGGGCTGAGCCCCGGTGGGTTGAGTGCAGGACTGCAGCCCATGGACTTGGCGGTTCAAATCCAGCGGCGGCTCTCAGGAGTGGCACTGGGTAGTGCCCACAACCACCAGAGGCAGTGATGCCCTCCCCAAACAAAACAAAACAAACAAACAAAATAAAATATACAAACATGAAAGTGAGTATACATAAAATAGGCTATTAATGTATTTACCTATGTACTCAGAGGTACATAGACAACAATAAAGGATACTATCTCTGCAATGGAAAATGTACATATTTGATAAGTTGTTCCATAAAAAATGGAGGAAACTTCACATTTTAAAACTGTTTTTAAAGTATGTAAAAATTATGTTAAAAGATATGTTTGGGGTACTTACCATATGCTAAGATCAAAGGATTCCAGGAAATTTTTGCTAACAGTTGACCGATTGTGGGGAAATTTTCAATGATTGTTTTAGAATCCTGAAGAAGACAATTACATTTTGGTCAGCTAAAGGGCACTAGGCAATTCACATAACTGAACCATTGTTCACTATACATTGAAGGAACTCAAGTTCTCCTTAGTATAAATTTTATTCTGAAAAAGATTAAAGACAACCTATAGGTAAGTAACTCACAAGAAGTTTAAAAATGGCTCTACATCATTCAGGAAGTCTTCTTGGCAGAGTGGCTTACCCCTTGGCCTGCTACGCAGATTCCGCAGTTTGGAACTACGAGCCCCACGACAAGAGAAAGACAAGGCTTTCTATTTCCATGAAAAGCAAGTCTTGAAAAGTCACAGGGAGGGACAGTTTGATGCTGACTAATAGGGTCAGTAGGAGTTAAAAAGGACTCAATGGCAGTAAGTTTGGTTTTAGTTTTTATACATCACCCTTATAGCTGGTCATCAAAACTATGTAAAATGCCCCAATAATATTATTTATAAAAAAAGAGAGGGGGGAAGAGGAGCTTATACCAAGGGTGCAGAAAATATTTGGAAATGAAGATGGGAACATGTGTACAAATATGCTTGATACAAATGAGGTATGCAATGTTATAAGAGCTGTAAAAACCCCCAACAAAATTATTTTAAAAAGAACTAAAAATATATATATTTACAAAAAAAACCATGTAAAATGAATTATATTACGTTATATTTGTTTCACTATGCTTAAATGTTATGTCAGTAATTACTGATGATGAAAAATTATATATTCTTCTAACTTCGCTGTGTTTACCTAAAATAATATGCATGAGCAGCTGAGTCAAAACTGACTAGGTGCCACAAAGTTTGGTTTGAGTTTGGGTCTATTTTTTTAAAGGCAAGAACTTTAGAACCTGTAAAAAATAAAAGCAGCCAAAGTATAAAAATATGTATGACTGTTTATTACTATTTTGATTGCTATGTGCTAAATGACATGTGTGTTGTTTTTCGGTGCCAGCAAGTCCATTCTGAATCATAAGATAGCAAAACAAAACACCACCTAGTCCTCACAATGTTTCTTATGTTTGAGTCCATCAATGCAGCCACTGTGTCAATGCATATGTTTCACTTCACTTGCAATTAACTAAGCACGATGTTCTTGTCCAGGACTAGTCTCACCTAATACCTTGTTCAAAGTACATGAGAAGTCTTGTCAACCTTGCCCCTTAAGAGGTATTCTAGCTGTTCTTCTGTCAAGATAGATTTGCTGATTTGGGGGGGCAGTGCATAGTAGATTCACTATTCTTCTCAAGTACCATAATTCAAATGCATCAATTCTTCTTCAGTCTCCCCTATTCAATGTTCAATTTTCACATGCATATGAGGTGATTAGAAATACCATCTTTGCTTGTCAATGCTTTAAAAAAGGAGTCTTGTGCAGCAGACTAGACATCATGTCTAGTCTACAAAAAAACACCAAAACTCAATGTTATCAACTCCATTTTGACTCATAATGACCCCATTAAACAGGGTAGAACTGCCCTTGTGGGTTTCTGAGAATAACTTTTTAAGCAAGTAGAAAACCTTTAATTTATAGCAGCGGTTCTCAACCTGTGAGTCGCAACCCCTTTGGGGGTGGAATGACCCTTTCATAGGAATTTCCTGATACATAACAATAGCAACATTATAGTTAGGAAGTAGCAATGAACATAATTTTATGGTTGAGGGGTCACCACAACATGAGGAACTGTATTAAAGGGTCACTACATTAGGATGGTTGAGAACCACTGGTTTATAAGAACCTTAACTCAGAGACAAAGGTCAGTCAAAACAGAAAGGGTGAATCTATCACAAGGGTCAACCTATAACCCCCGCCCAAGTAGGAGAGGGCCAATAGTGTATGATGTAAGATATGAAATAATCTATAATTTATCAAGGGTTCATGAGGGAGGGGAAAGAAATGGGGAGCTGATTTCAGGGGCTCAAGTGGGAAGAGAGTGTTTTGAAAATGATGATCCTTGCCATACTTGATGAATGTATGGATTGTGGTAAGAGATTTAAGAGTCCCCAATAAAAGTAAGAAAAAAGGAGTCTGCCCACTTTCGCATGCAGAATCGGCACCGCGGTTTTGGAGAATGGACAGGCTGCAGGCACCAGGATGCTTCGGAGGGGGGAGGTGAGGTAGGTCAGTGCGAGGTCCAGTGCTGCTGGGGGTGGGAGGGTGTCAACAGCAGCACCATGGCTCCTCCATGGCTCTATTCTGGTGGTATCCAGGGCACTGGGTTGATGGAAATGTGTTCTTTACAATGTAGCTAAGAATCTTGAAGGCTATGTGGGATTTGCAAATCTCCCAAATCAAGTATACAGAAAATCAGGGAAGAGAGGGTTTGAATTCACACATATGGTAGTAGGTGAATCTGGATTGGGAAAGTCAATGTTAATCAACTTCTGGTCCTTTGCATAGGATAAAAAAAAACTGTACAGGTGGAACAATGCAAAGTTTTAATCAAAGAAAGTGGAGGGCAGGTACTGCTCACAATAGTTGATACTCCAGGATTTGGAGATGCAGGGGATAATAGCAACTGCTGGCAGCCTGTAATCAATTCCACTGATAGTAAGTTTGAGGACTACCGAAATGCAGAACCTCGAGTCAATAGATGACAGAACCTCAAGCCTGACAACAGAGTGTAGTATTGTTTATACTTCATTGCTCCTTTAGGACATGGACGTAAGCCACTGGATACAGAGTTTATGAAGCGCTTACATGAAAAAGTGAATATCCAAAGATATTCAAGAAATTCAAGAGCACAAAATTAAAATATATGAGTTTCCAGAAACAAATGATGAAGAAGAAAATAAGCGTGGACCTCTTGCTGTGGTAGGTAGTAATACTATCATTGAAGTTAATGGCAAAAAGGTCAGAGGAAGGCAGTATCCTTGGGGTGTTGCTGAAGTTGAAAATGGTGAACATTGTGACTTTACAATTCTAAGAAATATGTTGATAGGAACACACGTGCAGGACTTGAAAGACATCACTAATAATGTATACTATGAGGACTACAGAAGCAGAAAACTAGCAGCTGTGACTTACAATGGGGTTGATAACAACAAGAATAAAGGACAGTTTACAAAGAGCCCTCTGGCACAAATGGAAGAGGAAAGAAGGGAGCATGTCACCAAGATGAAGAAAATGGAGATGGAGCAAGTATTTGAGATGAAGGTCAAAGAAAAAGTCCAGAAATTGAAGGACTCTGAAGCTGAGCCCCAACAGTGTCATGAGCAAATGAAAAAGAATTTGGAAGCGCAGCACAAAGAATTGGGGGAAAAACAGCTTCAGTTTGAAGAAGAGAAAGCAAACTGGAAAGCACAACAACATATATTAGAACAACAGAACTCTTCCAGAACCTTGGAAAAGAACAAAAAGAAAGGGGAGATCTTTGAAACCGTCTAGTGACCACTAGTTATATATTAGTTGCCAATATGCCAGCTTGGACATCAATGTCTATTGGATCTGTTTGATGAATTTGCACCAGTTTCATCCATAATGATGGATTTAACAGCACGACAAAAATGAAGTTTTTGTTGTTCTTGATGGAGATGAAGATGCCTTGAATTGTCTAGGGCTATTGTGTACTTAGAAAGTAACAACTCTGATGCCCCCCCACCCCCCCCCCCAAAAAAAAAAAAAGAAAGTAACAACTCTAAGTACCTTTCCTACTTTTCTTTTTTTATTAAACAGATATTTCAATTTGGGGGGGGGGGGAGCACTGCCCTCTGGTGGTCGTGGGAGCTACCCAGCGCTGCTCCTGAGAGCCACTGCTGGATTTGAACCACACTCAACCACTTACACCACCGGGGCTCAAACCCAGATATTTCAATTTAATGCAAGAGAACATATTACTTTGTTGTACAATCATGTTCTGGTGGTTTGATTGTTTACAGGCTATTCCACAATAAAGGACTCTGGAAGGTTTTCATTGAGGATAAATTGCCATAATATGATGCAAACTATGCTTCTCTATGATAATTATAATAGAGTTTGGTTCAGTGCAGTGTAGACAATAATGCAATTTGGTCTAACACAGTTGACCCTATTTTTGACACTTTCATTGTTTAAAAATACACATGGAAAAACAAAGAACCTATATGCTTACAGTGCACCTAGAGTTTTTGTCATTAACAAGCATTTTTGTTTGTTTGTTTGTTTTGGATTCTTTAAATATATATTACTCTCATTTAGTGCCTTCTTTAGTCAGGACCTCGTTACTACTTTATTTTTTGTAATAATGTTTAATTTAGATGTTTTCCATATATCGACCCTGCTAAAATAGAATACAGCATCTTTCATATGGTAGGAACCAACAAGGACACTTTCCTTTAACTCCTTTTTGCACTCTATGGTAATTAGGAGGGGAAATGCATTTAGAGATCACGTCTAGACAAAGTTGTAAAGCTAATGACCAACCGTTTCTATCTCTGTGCAGTCTCTTTATTTTACTAGAAATGGGAATCCTGGTCTCTTAAAGGGAAAAAAGTCACCATTCTGCATTTAGCTGTATTTATATATTGCATTTCTGCATTTTTGCTTGCATTGTAAAAATTCACATAATAAACAATGTTGTGATGTAAAAAAAGAAATATATATATATACATGCTATACAAACATCTCCTTCACCTTTTGACTTTCTATGAGAGTTTTTACAATAAAATCAAACAGATAGTGTGCAGGCACGCCAAAACAAGCTCCAGTTCCTGTCACATTTTGTCTCGGCATCATGGTGGACTAGATTTTCTAGGACCATGCTAAAGCTGAATAATTATTTTAAAGATCAGCACTGGTTAGTCACATAGACTATATCTTTTCTTTCTTTTCCTAAGGATATAAGAACTCATTGCCAATATAAATTATTATTCAAAATACTTATTTGCTCCTCTGACCAAGAAAAAAATGGCATAACACAGGAATAGCTATGCCAAATTCAATTTGGCTTTTGAAAATTTAAATAACAAAAATATCTATTGGTGGGCTGAGCCCTGGTGGCATAAGTGGTTGAGTGCAGGACTGCAGCCTGCGGGCTTGGCGGTACAAATCCAGCTGCGGTTCTCAGGAGCAGCGCTGGGTAGCTCCCACGACTACCAGAGGGCAGTGGTGCCCCCCAAAAAAACAAAAACAAAAAACAAAAATCTACTGGTGCTAAAATAAAATGAAAAAAATGTGTCAAACAAAAATATATCAAAATTTGGAAAAATCATATAATAGTGAAGGCACCTAAAGTCATTATTTATCAGAAGACACATCTTAAAATATTCCCAAGAAGAGATCTTAGTACAGCTCATTTTAGGACAAGGGGAGGAAGGATGAGTTAGTAAATTCCTCAAAATTTACAATGCAAAGTTCTTTAAAGCTCAAACTCATTGCCACTGAGTCAATGTTAACCCACAGCGACCTTCCTGGGGTTTCTGAGATTGTAATTTGTTTACAGGAAAGCCCAGTCTTTATCCCTCAGAGTTTCTGGTGGTTTCGAACTCTTCACCATGCAGATTGCAATCTGCCATGTAACCACTATAACACTAGGGTCAGGTCTTTAAAATAACTCACTTAGTACCTGACCACAAGTATCACAAACTTGATTATTTAAAAATAATTTAATTATTTAAGACCTCTTAAATAACATGCTAGAAGTTCCCCCTATAGATTCTGATTCATTAGATTGCAAATAGAGCCCAGGGATGTATAGGATCACCAGATCCCCAGATGACACCAAAGATCAGTCAAGTATGAAAATCCAGACCTTAGTTCAACATTACAAATCCCTGACCATATTTAGTATTCTGGCTTGAGGAAATCTGGATGGAGAGTTCTTGAAGAGACAACATAGTTTCATCCTTTACTCATCTACTTACCACCTCTTTCAAAGCTTTATACAGCCGCCTTAGGAACTCCTGGAACTGAGACAGATGAACACAGGTATCTTGCTGGGTTTTCAAAGTGGAGGCCTGGTCCCATACAGAAAGCTTCTGCATCCAAAACTCATACTCAGAAAAAAGGTCTACTGATTTATAAGACATCACAAAAGGGAAAAGGTCGAGTACTTTCACACTGGACTGCTGAACACTGAAGGAAACAGTGTGCACTATCAAATCTATAAGAAAGGGGACAATGAAACATTTTAGAAAGGATCTTTTATCATTGTCTTCTTTACCCACTCATAACGGGATCCCAAAGAACCAAAACCACATACTTCCTGCACTGGAGTCGTCACTGAATGAATTTAAAATGTGTCATCCAGCTGTACCGCTGATATTTTTTTACTATCAGAATGTTTTTTATCATGAATAACATCCTTAGACTAAGGATCATTATACCTTCACAGGCCCATACTAATTATGTACAAAAAGCAAAGCTGAGAATATTTTATATCTTCTTTTTAAGATTGATCTATTTTTAAATGCTCTAAATAATAAAGTTAATTTCAGTGTTTTAATGGGGTGGGAAATCAAAAACATTCATGGGCATTTAATAAGATAGTCTGTGCTTAAAAAATGTTTTTGAAGTTCTTATGCATTATATACATTTCTGACTTCTCACTTAGGTTTTTTTTAAAAATCTCTCTATATTATGGTCTAATGAATTTTCTTTCCAATTTCTCTTTATTTCTTCTTTTTTTCTAATAATTAATTCCACATGCACCAACTTCAACAATCTGTTTATATTTTATATCAATTCATTGACAAGAAGTTTTACTTTGGTGATGCAGGATAAAGTCCAATTATTAATGATATGGATATATATACATATACACATACATACCAAATCAAAACCAAAGCCACTGCTGGCAAGTTGATTGTGACTCATTTAGGTCTTAAAGAGTTGTACCACGTGGTTTCTAAAGCTGTCAATCTTTACAGACACAAAAAGTCAAATCTTTCTGTAAAAAAGCTCTACTGATTTGTAGGCTATCACAGAAGGTTGGTAGGTTCCGGGCAGCTGGTAGGTTTGAATAGCTCACCTTTTGCTACATAGCTATGCGCTTTTACCACTGAGCTACCAAAGCTCCTTACATAGTCCTAAGTGACAGAAAATAACAAACTCATGAACTTCACTTACCACTCTTGAAATCCCATGAAAAAGAACAATAAAGTTACATGGCAAATCTGTGCCTACGTGCCAGTTGCTATGATGTCAATTTCATCTCAGAGTGGCCCCATGTGTGTCAAGAGTAGAACTATGCTTCTTAGGGTTTCCAATTGCTGAGTTTTTTGAAAGTAGATCCCCAGCCCCATCTTCCTAGGCTTCTGGGTGAACTTGAATGTCCAATCTTTTAGTTAGTTGTTGACCAGGGGAAGCACCTGCAAACTCACTGCCACTGTGTTGGTTCCGACTCATACTGACCCTGTAGCACGGGTGTTACATGGGTTTCTGAAATACTGATCTTCCCATGGGTTTCTGCAATGGTAGCTCTTTATGGGAGTTCAAAGTTCATATTTTTCCCATGGAAACCTAGCTGGTGGTCTCACTCAGCTTACCTTGTGACTAGCATAATCACTATGTCATCAGGGCTCAAATAAACACCAGAGACCTACCAGCCCTTCATCACTCCTAGAAGTTCTCCCCTGTCCAAAGCACACATGGCAGAGAAAGTGCAGGTGTTTTGCAGTCTCCACATTTACTGGGAAGGGAATGAATCTTAGCTATCTAACTCTTTCCAAAAAACTACTCAGTGAGTTTAAGTACTCAGAAGAATTCATAAATAAGATAAAGTGCTATTAATTAAGTACAAGATGCTTTTATTACTACACAGAAAGCAGGAAGAAATTAAAAGACATAATATAATTTGACTATAGTACAAAATTTTCTAGGCCATTTCATTAGTAAGTTGAAAGACTTAAAATGGAACTTAATACTTCAGTTTTGTAAAGGATCATATTAAAATGGGAATAAAGAGTATAATAACAAACACAGCAAATACAAGCATGCCAACAGGAGTGAACTTAACAGTCACAAATCTAGGTCTGTTCCCAAATCCTCACTTTCTCTCATCATCTCCCTCAAGTAAACCATAACCAATGCCTGCCAATTCTACTCTCAAATTTTGATTATGGTCACTTCTGTGTACTGATTATGGTCACTTCCACTTGTACTGCCATCTCCCTCCATCTCTTCCCTAGATTGTCACACTAGTCCTCTTCGAGATTGGGCCGGTCCTTTTCCAGTTGACTTTCTAAGGAATAGACCACAACAACATTTTCAATATAAATCTGAAAATATGACTTTCTCCTGCTTAAAACATCCCTTCAGCTTATCTGGAAAGATATCTAAGTTCCCTAAATAATTAAATGCAGTTCTTTAATGAAGTCTCTAAGACTCCAGTGAACACTCTAACCTTCCTGCCTTTTATTCCCTTTGGAATCACCATAGTTCAGTCTAGTCCATGCATACACCAAACCCTTCCAGCTTCCAAGTCTTTTAACTGATGCACACATAGTGTGTTAGACAAGATTCTCTAGAAAAACAAAAGCAGGACACTTATGCTTTATATATGTATATACATACCATATATACTTGAGTATAAGCCAACCCAAATATTAGCCAAGGCACCTAATTTTTTAAATAATTTTATTGAGGGCTCATACAACTCTTATCATGATCCATTCATCCATCCATTTTGTCAAGCACATTTGTACATGTGTTGCCCTCATCATTCTCAAAACATTTGCT
The DNA here is from genome assembly GCA_004026705.1 of Nesogale talazaci. NCBI lineage: Eukaryota > Metazoa > Chordata > Mammalia > Afrosoricida > Tenrecidae > Nesogale > Nesogale talazaci. The sequence continues at coordinate 67,817 of PVJH01009171.1, read as the reverse complement.
TTCTGCTTAAACCCTTGGAATCAGCTCACTTTTACCCCTCGCTCTCCATTCCCCCTCCCTCATGAACCCTTCATAATTTATAAATTATTATTATTTTGTCAAGTCTTACACTGTCTGATATCTCCCTTCACCCACTTTTCTGTTGTCCTTCCCCCAGGGAGAGGGTTATATGTAGATCCTTCTAATTGGCTTCCCCACCCCCCACCTTCCCTCTACCCTCCTGGTATCACCATTGTCACCACTGGTCCTGAGGGATTTATCTGTCTTGGATTTCCTGTGTTTCCAGTTCCTATCTGTACCAGTGAACATCATCTGATCTAGCCAGATTTGTAAAGTAGAATTGGGATCATGATAGCGGGGGTGAAGAAAGCATTTAAGACTAGAGGAAAGTTGCATGTTTCATCATTGTGATACTGCTGGCTCATCTCCTCCCTGCAACCCTTCTGTAAGTAGATGCCCAGTTGCTTACAGATGGGCTTTGGGTCTCCACTCTGCACTCCCCTATGATTTTTTTGTTCTTTGATGCCTGGTACCTGATCCCATCAACACCTCATGAACACATAGGATGGTGTGTTTCTTCCATGTGGGCTTTGTTGCTTCTGAGCTAGATAGCCACCTGTTTACCTTCGAACCTCTAAGATCCCAGATGCTATATCTTTTGATAACCGGGCACCATCAGCTTTCTTCACCACATTTGCTTATCCATCTGCTTGGTCTTCAGCGACAGTGTCAGGAAGGTGAGCACAATGGAATGCCAGTTTAACCGAACAAAGTGTTCTGGCATTGAGGGTGTACTTGATTGGAGGCCCAATGTGCATCTGCTACCTTAATACTAAACCTATAAATATATGCACATAGATCTATTTCCCCATCACCATCTGTAAATGTCATCTGACCTCAATGAATGTCCTTTGCCTCCTAGTTCTTTCCTCTATTTCCTTTTACTTTCCTCTTGTCTCACTATCATGCTTAGCCTTCATTTGGGTTTCAGTATTTCCTCTTGGTAACATTGCCCTTGATCAAGTCCTACCAGGTTTTTACACCCTCCTCACCTCGGATTTTTGATCACTTGTTGTTCCCTTGTCCCTGGATTTGTTAACAACACTTTCTTTCCTCCCTCCTCCCCCTCTTCCATGTCTGTTTTTCCCGTCAGATAATTTATCCCGCCTATTTTATCTACATAGACCTGCAGAAATAATAATATGGACCAAAAACAACACACACAACAGCACAAAGGAATATAGCAGCAAATTAGTCCACACAGCAGTACTGAGGGCTCAGTTCAACTCACTTCTGTGGAACAGTTAATATCCTGGAAGTTCTTCAACTCATGAAGGTTGTTGGGGTCAAGGTCATGGAAACATACAGCTGAGAATTACCTAAGGCAATGTAGGCAGTCTAGTCATAGACAACAAACAGCAGGGCAGGTCACCCACAGTCAGTAGGACCACAGATCCAACAGTCCCACGCCAAAGTGATACCTACACCACCAGCAATGACGAAGCAGGTCTCAAAGGTACCTCAAGCTCTAGCGATAAGATCCAAGGATTGGTAGTCCCATTTGTAGTATAGCACACAAGGTGAGACAAAGAAATAGCAACTTAGTGCTGCTCCGATCACCAGAGAAAGTTAAGGAGGGCTTGCGGTGCCATTTATTTTTTGTCCTCCAATCACACTGCAACTTTATCAATCCCATAAATTCCTATTGGCCAGTTTGGCACAATAAACCTACCTATCACACATAGTTACCAATTATATCAATAATAGTTGTTTTTGCTAACTACTACTGAAATGACTCACAAACAGTGATTCGTGCACAATGGAACAAAGCATGTTCCTAGTCCTGTGCCATGATCAGCTGATCAGACCATTGTGGTTCATAGTTTTCACTAGATGACGTTGGGAAGTTAGTCACCAAGCTTTTCTTCTGAATCATGATTTGTTCAACATCCTAAAATACACAAGTTTCCACTGATGGACAGCTGGTGGCTGTGCATTGAGTATTTTGGCCAGGAATCAAATCCTGGTTTTCCACACAGCAGGTGAGAATTCTTATTTATTTGCTCTCTTGGATTTCTTTTCCTGGAATATAAATTCCCTGCCTTTGTAGAACTTACCATATGCCTGGCAAAAATTCAACAAATACTGAATGCAAGAATGAATAATTCATTGGTGTTTTTCAAAGAATAGATCTAGGATAAATACTAACAATGCATTAAATTATTTTGAAAAGTATCTCCTGCAATAAAAATAAAATATAAATGATATCATCCTGTAAACTGTGTGAAATTTGAATATCAAGACATTGAGATGGGTTGGAACATTTAAACATAGCAGTAATTGGGAAGATGATGCAGATAGGGTTATGCCTCCTTCTGTCGTACATGGGATCGCTATGTGTCGGAGCCAATTCGACAACTCCCAACAAGAAGCCCATTTATATGATAACAACAACAACAACAATAATAATGCTTTGTACATGTGTTTACTAAATACCTGGTAATATAATAAATATTTCATTTAATTAATGCATAGCAAACCTATGAAGTGGGTACTATTAATAAACCCATTTCATAGATAAGAAAACTGAAATATAGAGATGCTACCTAATTGCCCAAGTGCTAATAGATGTTAGAGGTAGGATTGTGGGATCTGAACCCAGAGAGTCTGATTCTAATATCTGTGCCTGTAAACAAAGAAATTGAAGAAATAAGGGAGGAACGGAACTGATTGTGATGATGTATACACAACTCTTTTTAGAAGTGGTTTAATTATGGAAGTGCATGATATGTGAACATTGTATCAAGAAAACTACTTAAAAAACAAAAACAAAACCCTTGACCTATAGCTACCATGGGTAAAGGAGGAAGAGTCTTTGCTTAGAGGGCATTGAGTTTATGTTAATGATGGTAGAATAATTTGAATTATACCAATTCTACCAATAATTTGGTATCAATAATGGTTGTGCACCACAAAGCACAATGGCAAAAAATTATACATGTAGAAGTTGTTGAATTGAAGAATGTTTTGTTGTGTATATTTTTTGCCACACTTAGAAACAAAAGGTGGCTTGTGCTATCAACCAAGATACTCAAATTAGGCAAATCAGACTCTGGGAATTGAAGTCTTGAGTAGATTGACATAGAGGATATATAAGTCACTCAAAGATTTTCATAGTCTAGTTCCCCTAGTTTATGTTCTTAACAAGGTATGACTTTTTAGCTGATTCTGTCAGTACTGAAGTTCTTTTTTTGCAGGGGAGAGGGGCATCACTGCCTCTGGTGGTTGTGGGCACTACCCAGTGCTGCTCCTGAGAGCCGCTGCTGGATTTGAACGGCCAAACCCGCGGCCGGTCCGCACTCAACCACTTACACCACCGGGGCTCAGCCCCTAGCGAAGATCTTTATAATAAATTCTTTTATTCCCTAAATTAATCAGTATTTTGAGGTTCAAACCAGTAACCTGCCAGCTATTTATGTTGTGGTTGTTGCTCTTGGGCGCCATCAAGGCAGTTCTGATTCACAGTGACCCTATGTACAAAAGAACAAAAACACAACATGGCCCTGTGTCATTCTCATGTTTCCTGGACTTGCCCTAGTCTGAAGCCCAGGGTTGAAGCCACTGTGCCAATTCATCTCTTTGAGAACCTTCTTCTTTTCACTTCCCCTTTACTTTACCAAGCACAATATCTTTCTCTAGAGAATGGTTTATCTTGATTAGATGTTCAATGTACTCGAGACAAAGGTGTGCTTTCCTTGTCCCTAAGGAACACTATATCTATACTTCCAAGACAGATCTGTTTGATCTTTTGGCAGTCCATGGAACTACCAGCACTATACTTCAAATGAATTGATTTTTCTTTGGTATTGCTTATTCAATGTCCAACTTTCACATGCATATGAGGCAAGTGAAAATACCATGGCTTGGGTCAGGCACACCTTAGTCTTAAAAAAAAAATCCTTACTTTTTAAAACTTTAAAGAGGAGTTAAGCAGCAGATATATCTAATGCAATGTATTGTTTGATCTCTGGTGACTACTCCTTTCATGAGCATTGAATGTGGATCTAAGGTGAATTCCTTGACAATGCTAATTTCTTCTTCATTTAACATGATTATCTATCTATCTATCTATCTATCTATCTATCTATCTATCTATCTATCTATCTATCTATCTATCATCACTTCCAGGGCTCAGGGTACACCAACAGCATGCCGTGTGGTTTCTCCGCAGGCTCCTCCAGATTCTCGGATGCTGCCAGCTTGTCTTTTTCGTGATTCATCGTCTCTGAGACTAACTCCCAACAACTGGGGAGATAGCTTTTCATCTTCACGAGGGAAATATTACAAGATTTCCCAGAAGTCTCGGGAGAAAGCCATGCCCACATAGAGGCCTCATTGGCTACTCAATGGCTATCTCCAGATCAACAGGCTAGATTCCACCCCTACATTTCAAGCATAAAATTAACATAAGCAAATGACTGCCACATCTATTGATCCATTTGTAAAGATTCTGTTTTCTTTTATTTTGAGGTATAGTCCATGCTGAGGGCTGCAATTCTTGATTTTTACCAGCAAATGCTTGAGGTACTCCTTACTGTTGTGCAAACAAGGTACTTTGGTTCTCATGAATTTGTTTAAATTTTCATCAATTCAACTTCAACTTACATACAAGCCAATGACAGTCTGTATGTACTACAGTCAATCGCTGGCTTGGTTTTAGCTGCTAATATTGAGCTTCCCCATCATCTCTTCCTATAGATGTAGCCAATTTTATTTCTGTATATTCCATCTGGAGAACTCCACATGTACACAGTGACATTTTGCATTGTTGAAAAAGGTATTTGAAACAAAGACAATGTTGATGTTGCAAAATTCTATCTTGTTATCTCTCATTTCACTTCTATTACCAATCACTTTTTTCCATTTGTTTACAACTTTTTGCATTCCAATAGACAATTACACTACATCTTGTTTACATGTCATTTTTTTTGTTTTTAATTTTAAAAAGTTTCACCTTCCCACATAAAATTTTCTATTTTTAACACCCTCTCCACCAAAAACCCTTTTTATTGGGATGTAATACAGATATTATATCATTCCATAGTTTAATCACATCAAGCAGTATTGTATAATTGCTACCACAATTAATTTAAAAAGTCTTTTTCTTCTTAAACTCCTTGATATCATCTCTTCTCCCCCATTGTACTCCCAGGAATCCTTATTCTATTTGCTGTCTCTGTAGTTCATCAATCCTGAGTTTGATTGCATATTTGATCAATTTCCAACTGAAGACTTTAGTAGAATTAAAATTTCTTCAATAGTTTCAGTAGTTGGTGAGTAAATTTGAGTAATAGTCATATTGATTGGATTTCCTTATATGCGGATAGAAACTATCCTATCACAGAATTGTTCTTCAAGATAAATTTTAAAATGTCCTTTTTGATGATGAACACCACTATTTCTCTTGATTGTGTCATTCTTGATATAGAAAACCATATAGAAGTCTATTTCAAAAATGTCCAATACTAGTCCATCTCATTCAATGCCTACAATATAGATCTTTATGTATTCCATTTCATTTTTAATGCCTTTGAAATTTCCTAGATTCATACTTCATATATTGCAAGTTCCATTTATTAATTGATGCTTGCAACTGTTTCTTATCCTTTTGAATCACGTTATCTCAGCAAATGAAGACCTCAAAAGTTTCCTTTTGAAAAGTAAAAACCAACGGTTTTACTTTTGAAGGCTTGACTCCACTCATTACGCTATGGTTGAGTCTACTTTGAGAAGAAAGCGCTTCCTCACCTCAGTCACAAGTTGAGTCTCTTCTAACCTGAGGGGCTCATCTTCTAGATATCCCTAACAATGTTCTGTTTCTCTTCATGAGGTTTTCTGTAACTAACTTCAATGCTATCCAGGAGGATTTCAGTGGCTAATTCCTAGAAGTGGGCAGCCACTTCTTTCTTCATATTTTGTTTTTAGTTTGGAAGCTCCCCTGAAATCTATTGATTTTGAGTGACCCTGCTAGTATGTGAAAAGCCAGTGACATACCTTCAGCATCACAGCAACATACACACCACCACATTATGACCAACTGACAGACAAGTAGTTTAGCTATCAGCTCCCGTAAATATTTATAGCTTTGAGACCTTAAAGTGTCACAACGACTCAGAATTGACCCTCTGGCAGAGGGTGAATGACAACTTCAATGGTGTTCTTGTTTGGTGCCATCAAGTCATTTCTGACTCATAGGGACCCTACGTACAACAGAATAAAACACTGCAGTCCTGTGATTTCTTCACAATGGTAGTTGTGTAATTGCTCACTTTTTAGCTACTTTGTCAATCCATATTGTCCAAGTTCTTCCTCTTTTTCACTGCCTTTCTTTTATTTTACCAAGAACAATGTCTTTCTTCAAGGATTGGTCTCTCCTGGTAAGATGTCCAAAGTACATGAGAAGAAATCTTGCCAACACCACTTGTTTTGTGTGTTTGTGGGCATCACTGCCTCTGGTGGTCGTAGGCACTACCCAGTGCCGCTCCTGAGAGCCTCTGCTGAGTTTGAACCGCCAAGCCCGCGGGCTGCAGTTTCACACTCAACCACTTACGCCACCGGAGCTCAGCCCCAACCAACGCCACTTTTATGGAGCCTCCTGGCCATGCTTCTTCTAAGAAAAATGTTTGCTCTTTTGATATACCAAGGTATTTAAAACAGTCTTCATCAGTATCATATTTAAATGCATGGATTCTTCTTCAATCATCCTTATTCAATATCTAACTGTCACATGCATATAAGGCAACTGAGAGTACCACAACTTGCATCAATCACACTTTTGTCCTCAAAATCACATCCTTGCTCTTCAATAAGTTAAAGGGTATATCATTATAAGCAAATGTTGACTCAAACTCAATCAGCACTTTCAGAAGTGCCCTCCTTACTAGAGAAATTTAACAAAGCCATTGGCATGCAGAATGCAGTTAAGAAGCAGAAAAAAAAAGAAGCTGGAAAACTCATTTCTACAAGGTCACAAGACACTGGAGTGATCTCTTATATTAAAGCTATCAGGCTGATAGAATCTGAAAAGTGAGAATATGCAGGTGCCTTAGACGTGTTTCACCTTAAAGTGCACAATAATAGCTGGTATCTTTGTTTGTTTTGTTGTTTTTTTGTTTATTATTTGTTTTGGGGCATCACTGCCCTCTGGTGGTGGGAGTAGGAGGCACAGTCTTTGCTCCTGTGGAGCCGCTGCTGGAATTGTACCTCTATCCCAGTGGGCCGCAGTCCCGCGCACAACCACTACGCCACTGGGACTCAGCCCTGCTATAATTTTTTAAAATAGCTGTTACCTTATAACTACTATGACACACACAGCCTCACCTATTTTTCACTGACACAATTCTTCAAAATTACCAACCACTAAGGCCAAAGATGAAGAAATTGAAGGTTTTTACAAATGTCTGCAGTTTAAAATTGATCAAAAATGCATTCAAGATTCATTGATACTTACTTGTGATTGGAACACAAAAGATGGAAAGAAAAAAGATTTATGTGTTAGGCCAGGTAGTCTAGAGAAACAAATCTAATGATACTCATCTATATAGAAGGAAGAACTTTATATCAAGAAGTAATTTATGTTTATTAGAACATTTCACATTTAAATTGGCATCCTATTACTTTTATTTGCTAAAACTCAAAATTATATTTAAGACTACGCTCTGCCTCCATTCTGAAACCATTTTTTTGAAAACCATTTTTTTCCCCTTTCACTCTTAGAAAGCCTAGAACTTGAAAATAAAATGTGCTTTGGCTTGCAACACCACATTCTCATATGAGTTTGAAGTCTTTTCTGTACTAGTATAGAAAACATTCCCTTCAGGGTAGCTTAATCAAACAAACAAACACAGAAACAAATAACATCCCCCTCCCCCAAACCCAGTTGATAACTTTTAAAAGATAAAGGAAATTTGAAGTAATGAAACCTCAGTTAATATCTTACGGTTACCCAATCCACTGCCAATTCTAATGCATAATGACATGATAGCGGGTTTCCAAGGTTTTTAAATTTTTTTCATGTTGTCAGACAGCTTCATCTTTCTCCAACGGAATGGGTGGTCATTCCCAGCTTGAGGTTAAAACTAACGATTCCTTAGCAATGTCAGACAAAATCTGTAACTAACAAAATAAAGAAAGCATTTAACTACCAAAAAAAAAAAAAGAAGTAATTTATGAAAAAGGTATCCCTGCTCAATTGAACTCCAGTCCCTAACTCCCTCCTCAGACACATACAGTGACATACAATGATGCAGAATGGAGGAATCTCATGGATCAGTGGGTGCAGTCCTATGGATCCAAGATCAGTGGAAACATGGCAGGGCACAGCAGCTCTGAGGAAACAGGCAAAAGGGTTGAGAGAGAGGGAGGTTCCTAGGTTCCCAGTTTAGAAGAAGTTCACCCCTTCAAGGAGGCACAATCAGGCTGTGACCTGATTCACAGGTTGGATTCCACTGCTACACTTTCATAAAAACTCAAGCTGCTGAGCCCTGGTGGCATAATGGTTGTGTGTGGGACTGCAGCCCACAGGGTTGGCAGTTCAAATCCAGCAGCAGCTCTCCAGGAGCAAGGCTGGGTTTCCAACTCCCACCAGGGCAGTGATGTGGAAAAAACAAAACAAAAAAACTCAAGCTGACATAAAATCATCTAACTACCACAGATTCGTAGCTAGAAAATATGGCTTTTAAGGTAGAAACAATGGAAACTGCAACATTAGAATTTTGCAGGACCAACAACTTATTCATTGAAATATTGGTTTTCAATAATATAAATGACAACTATGCACATGATTCTTACTCAGCGGAATACACAGAAATTAAATCACTTATCTGTGAAAAGAGACAATGAAATAGCTCAACAACATAAGTCAGAACAAGGTCAGGGACTGATGAAGGACCAGAGCATCAGTTGTTCAATAAAGTTTCATGTTGAAATTGAAAAAATTTAAAACAGGTCTATAAGAACAAAAATACAATCTGGATTTTAGATACCCTGGATTTAGGAATATCTCAAGAACAGGTTTGAGTCTAAGGTATATTTGTGAGCTCTCCAGAGGAAATAAATCTCCAGTAATTTCCCCCTATTATGGATAGATGGAGAAAAAAAAACTGGTTACCAAACAAAGTTCATTAGAGATTTATTGATCATTTGATAAATAAATCAAAATGATAAATCTGACTTAGATGTTTAGAATTTTGTCAGTTGATCCCCTATCTGATGTACACTGGGTCTGATGTGATTTTCAATATTTTCTGTGTGTGTGTGTGTGTGTGTGTGTTTCATGTTTTGGGCTTACCTCAAATGTATTTTGTCATTGGGGTAACCCTCTTGAATTTTTGTTATGTTTGTTTTTCAGTATTGAAACTCAGGATTGATTAACCTATAGAGATAGTTTGTTAGACTGAGTTGAAAAGAGAAACAAATCCAAAGACACCCTAAGTCTGCTATTAGCCCATATCTGATACTAGTCCATAAATTCCTCTTCAGACTCATACAACACATGCAATGATTATGAATGCAGGAAGATCACAGGCCAGTGTGTGAAAAGTCTTGTGAGTCCAATGCTGATGTAAGTATTTCAATGTGTGCCTGGTTCTCCACATAGCATTTCTAGCTTTCTGAGTGTGGCTTCTGCACAGGGTGGTGAAGCAGAGAAAGAGTGTGGTATGTCTTCATGGAGAAGAGAAGAAAGTTCCCAGAATCCTCAAGAGAAGGTCATATCCACAAGGAAGCATCTTCAAATTGTGATCTGATTGCCAGGTTAGTCTCCACCCCTTCACTCTTAACACCCTTAAGTTGACACAAGATTATATAACTACCACAGATAACAAGTAAAATAAGGGTTCCTGAGGGCAACAGTGGAGAAGTGAGGTATAGGGGAGTTGCTGTCAAAAGAGTTCAAGAAAGAAGAGAAAGGTTTGAAACTGATTGAAGAATCAATTGTACAATACTGCTTCATGTGATTGAACTACGGAATGATAGAGTAACTATATTAGCTCCCAATAAAATGGTTTTGAAAAACTATATAAAATATAAAAAATAATAGATTTGAATATTAATGACTGAAGAAGACCAGATAAGTTGTGGAATGATATATATGAATGAAAAAAGGAAAAGGACATTAAAAATATGAGTAAGAAAGAAAAGACAAAAATGAATGAGGAGATTCTGAAACGTACTCTTGAATGTTGCAAAGGAGTGAAAAGAAATAATTAGAAGCTATAAAGCTGAAAAGAATATTTTAAACGGTGACTCAAGAAGACAAATGAAATGTACAAAGTCCTGGAGTTAAAAAAACCAATGTTCATCATTTCTCAAGCTGAAAGAACTGAAGAAGAAAAAATAACAAGCTTTGAGTTGCACACTGAAGAATTCTTTAAGAAAAATATTGAGCAACCCACGAAACATCTATGGAAGACAAAAGGTACATAGAGACTCTACCAAAATGAATTGGTCAACATTCAACTATTTCTGGAGGTAGGACATGATCAAGAACCAAAGGTATTGAAGGAAGAATCAGAGGATGCACTGAAGACATCAGCAAATGACAAAGCTCAAGGAAATGATGGAATATCAATTGAGATGTTTCAACAAACTATACAATGCCGGAGCAGCAATTTCTCTGCAAAGATGTTTGAAGGACAGCCATCCACCTGGACTAAATGACAGTGATCCAAATTTGTTCTCATTCCAAAGAAAAGTAATCCAAAAAGTGTGGAAATTATTGAACAATATCATTAATATCACATGCAAATGAAATTTTTACTCAAGATATTAAAAAAACAGTTACAGTAGTACATTGAAAGGGAAATGCCAGAAAGAGGGACCAAACTTAAATTCGGTGATGCAGGATGTGAATGCAGCATGACAACATGGAGCAAGGAACCAGTGGAGGGTCTGAGGACCCAATCCTAACTACATGGACAGCTGCCTTTCCCCCCAGGGGAGTTTGCTCTGGAGGTCAGCACTGAAGCTGCAGCTTGAAGAGTGAGACATGCCTGATCAGAGCACATGAGAACAAATGAAGGGGCACGAAGAGTGAATGGAGTGCATCCTGGGCCACCAAGTCTTGAGGATGATATTCCCACACGGAACAGCCAGTGCACAGAGAGGACTATATAGCCGGCCTCACTATGAATCACAGCATCCCTCATTGACACTTGTTATGATCATTTTATTTTCTTTGGTTGCTTAATCTTAGGATGCCTGTTTTTTTTTTTTCTCTAGTACATACTGTTATCTCTGCAGGTCAATCTAGACAAGATAGACTGGATAAAGAGTCTGGAGGAGAAAATAATGGGACTGATGGTTCTGGAGGGGACATGGGAGATGGGGAAAAGGGGGAAAGGAGATGATGTTGACCAACACAGGGATAAGGGAACAAGTGATTCAAAATCAGTGACAAGGTGGCTGTGAGAGGCCCAATAGGGATTGATCAAGATTAATGTAAATGAAGAGAAAATACTGAAACCCCAATGGAGGCTGAGCATGATAGTGGGACAAGAGGGAAGTAAATGGAAATAGAGGTAAGAACTGGGCCGTAAAGGGCAGTTATAGGGGTCTAAATATCAGCATGTACATAAGTGAATATATAATAATGATGAGGGAATAGATCTATGTGCATAAACTTATAGGGTTAGTATTAAGACAGCAGATGGGCATTGGACCCCCACTCAAATACAATAACACTTTGTTCTATTAAATTGGCACTCCATGATGCTCATCTTCCTGACACAATCACTAAAGACAAATGGGTGCATAAGTAAAAGTGGTGAAGAAAGCTGATGGTGACTCGCTAACAAAAGATCTTGCGTCTAGGGTCTTAAAGGCTTGAAAGTAAACAAGCAGCCATCTAGCTCAGAAGCAAAAAGGTCCACATGGAAGAAGTACACCAGCTTAGGTGACCACAAGGTATCAAAGGGATCAGTAATCAGGCTTCAAGAATTAAAAATCATATCTTTGAGTGCCCACCTTCCTAATGTGATTGCTGACGACAAATGTGTGCAAAAACAAATGTGGTGTAGTAAGTTGATGATGCCTGGCTATCAACAGATGCAGCACCTGAGGTATTAAAGGCTTGAAAGTAAACAAGTGGCCATCTAGCTCAGAAGCAACAAAACTCACATGGAAGAAGGACACCACTCTGTGTGATCACGAGGTGTTGAAGGGATCAGGTATCACGAATCAAAGAACTAAAAAATATAACATTATAAAGGATGGGAATACAGATTGGAGACCCAAAGTCCATCAATATGTAAAGGGACAGCCACTTACAGAGTAGATGTAGAGAGACAAGCCAGTCAAAACACAGTGTAGCAACAATGAAATATGCAACTTTCCTCTAGTTCTTAAATGCTTCCTCCCACCATCATGATCCCAATTCTGTTTTACAAATCCAGCTAGGCCAGGGGGTGTACGCTGGAGCTAATAACAGGGATATTTCAGGACAGATGATCTCTTCAGGACCAGGGTGAGAGCGGTGATGCCAGGAGGGTGGAGGGAAGGTGGAGTAGAAATAGGGGACCTATTGTAGGGATCTACATATGACCTCCTCTCTGGGGTACAGATAACGGAGAAGTGGGTGAAGGGACACATCAGACAGTGTACAATGACAGCATAATGACAATTTGTAAATGGTTAAGGGTTCATGGGAGAGGGAAGGGGGTAGGGAGGGGAAATATGGGGAGCTGGTACTAGGACCAAGGTAGAAGAATGCTTCAAGAATGATGATGGCAACAAATGTGCAAATGTAGTCTGCATGCAATTGACGTATGTATTGATTGTGATTGTTGTATGAGCCCCCCAATAAGATGATTTATTTTCTAAAACAAGGGGGAACTGCCAGAGCATTAAGACAGATTCAAAAAAAGGATGTATAAAAGATTTTTTTGATGGTGTCAGATGAATCTTGGCTGAAAGAGAATACCAGAGAGATGTATAGATGTATAGTATATACATGTATATATAGGTGTATTGTATATACAAAGGCATTTGACTGTGTGGGTCATAATAAGCTATAGGTAGCATTGCAAAGAATAGGAACGATGATTGGGAACTCCATAACATTTAGTTGTACTCATGTGGAATCTGTACACAGACTAAGAGATCATCAATTGAATAAAACAAGGGGAACTGTATGATTTAAAATTAGGAGAATTAGGTGTCAAGGTTGTATCCTTCCATCATTTCCATTCAATCTGTTTACTGGGCAAATAATCCAAGGATGTGAACTATATAAAAAAGAATCTGACATCAGGATTGGAGGAAGATTTGTTAACAAGTGGAAATATGAAGGTGACACATGTTGCTTACTCAAAGTCAAGAAAACTTAAAGATCAAAGGATTCAGCATTCAGTATATATTAAAACTCAACATAAAGTAAAATCTTCAAAATGGAGCAATAAACATAATCATAACCAAGAAAATATTTAAATTGTGAATGATTTCATTTTACTTGGATCCATAATCAATATCCATGGAACCAATAGCTAAAAAGTCACCGGATGTACTGCAATGGGCAAATTTCCTGCAACAACCTCTTTGAGGTGGTAAAAACCGAAGTGATCATTTTCTGAACTATGGCATGTCTGATCTATGCTATGGTATTTTCAATTTCCTCATATGTATGTGAAAGTCATACAATGAATAAGCAAGACTACAGAATAATTGATGCCTTTGAATTATGGACTGCCCGAAAAAGAGCTATCTCTTTAAAAAAATCATTTTATTTGGAGTTCATACAGCTCTTATCACAATCCATACATACTTTGATATATAATTCATATATTGTGCATTTGTACATGTTGCCATCATTTTCAAAACATTTTCTTTCTACTTGAGCCCTTGCTATCAGCTGATATTCTCCCTCCCCCATCATCAATCCTTCATGAACCCCTGATAATTTATCATTGTTTTATCCATCTTATATTGACTGATGTCTCCCTTCACCCACTTTTCTGTTGTCTGTCCCCCTGGGAGGGGGTTACATGTAGCTCAGTGTGATCCGTTCCCTCTCCCCTCCCCTCCACTTTACCCTTACCCTTCTGGTATCCTTACTTTCATTATTGGTCCTGAAAGGGTTACCTGTCTTGAATTCCCTGGGTTTCCAGCTCTTATTTGTACCCGTGTACAAGTTTAGTCTAGCCGAAATTATAATGTAGAATTGGGGTCCTCATAGTGAGGGGAGGTAGCATTAAAGAACTAGAGAAAAGTTACCTGTTTCATTGGTGCTATACTACACCCTGACTGGCTTTTGTCTTCCTTGTGACCCTTCTGTAAGGGGATGTCCAATTGTCTCAAGATGGGCTTTGAGTCTCCACTCTGTAATTCCACTCATTCACATTTGATATGATTTTTTTGTTTGGAGTCTTTGATGCCTGATACCTGATACCTGATCCCATAACACCTCGTGATCACACAGGCTGATGTGCTTCTTTCATTTGGGCTTTGTTACTTCTCAGCTAATGGCTACTTGTCTAGCTTCAATCCTTTAAGACCCCAGATGTTGAATCTTTTGACAGCCAGGCATATCAACTTTCTTCATCACATTTGTTTATGCATCCATTTTGTCTTTAGCGATTGGATTGGGAAGATGAGCATCACAAAATGCTGGGTTTCTAGAACAAAGTGTTCTTATTTTGAGGAAGGACTTGAGTAGAGGCCTAATATCCATCTGCTATCTTAATACTTAGCATATAAATATATGCACACAGCTCTATTTCCTCATCGTCATATATATATTTATACATGTACATGCCAGTATTTAGACCTCTATAAATGTCTTTGTCTCCTAATTCTTTCCTCTATTTCCTTTTACTTTCCTCTCATCCCACTATCATGGTCAACCTTCATTCAGGTTTCAGTAATTTCTCTCATCTATATTGGCCTTGATTAAGTTCCACCAGGCATCCTATTCCCTCCTCACCACTTATTCTAGATCACTTGTTGTTCCCTTCTCCCTGGGTTGGCTGACACTCTCCTTCCTTTCCCCTGTCACACCCTCTCCCATTTCCCCCCAGAAATGTCGGTCCCATTGTTTTCGCCTCTGGATTGTTTATCCTGCGTATCTCATCTACATACACCACCAACAAAAAACTAATGAGAAAAAAAGAAAAGCCTATAAATGGTTCCAAGTCTGTCTGTTGACCTTTACGAGTGTTTTCCAGTCAAGTCTGATGGGGCGCCAAGTTCTGGCCCCAAAGTCTATTTTGGTATTCCCTAAGAACTTCATTGCTTTGCTCCCTCTTGCTGCTCAAATAGAACTATCTTGGAAGAAGTCTAGTTAAAATGTCCTTTAAAAGTGAGAATAGACTTACCCTCATGTCATCAGGAGGGATCAGTCCTTGGACAAGCACCACAAGCACCATGTGGGAAAAGTACAGTGTCACTGAAAAACCAGGAAGTCCCTCAATAAGATCGATTTACACAGAAGCTACAACTGGGTTTTAAGTATAGCAGCAAGTGTGAGGATCATGCAGGGCCAGGCAGTGTTCTGTCACACATGGTGTTGCTACAATTCGGAACTGAACTGATGAACAGCACTTAATTCCAAGACCCATTACCTGGTAATAGTAAAATCTAGGTGGAGCCCAGAGCAAGAGTCATTGCAAATTCAGGAGCAAGCACACTTTCATTCAGCTTGCAGTACCCAGAAGAGTCAATTCTGTGGAAAATGTGTGTGGCCGATCAGAATTCTAGCCGAAGCCTCTGGCAGGACTCAGAAAATAGACTGACTTGCCAAGCCACGAAGTTGGGTGTACCCAGTAGCACTCTATTATTAAGGCAAATTACACCCCCTGCTTAAAAAAAATACATGAATGAGGCTTTGGGACCCTAGCTATATTTCTAGTTTATTATGTCATGTAATTTCAAAGATTCATTTCTCTTTCATTTCCCCTTCCCCTATTATTTGCATATATGCAGTGTATTATTAGTAGATAAGTTTTCTATTAAGTCCACAATTTGTAGACTATAAGAGAAAAGGAAAGAGTAACTGGCATTATCCAGAGCTCCAAGACTCGAAGCTCGATGTGCTACCCAGGCATTACTTTGGATTATCTCTGTTTCTGAAGGAGAAGAAAGCTAAATTATGTTTGCTGGAAGTGCTTTTGAAATACGATGCATGGAAAGTGGTGTACTTAAATGCCTTTAGTAGGCAACAGGTAAAAGATAGTATACAAATATATGTCATTTCTGTATGCCTGTTATTCCTTTCTTGTTACTTTGAAATAACAGAGAGGTTCAAAACATTCATGAAAAATGGAACAAAAAAATCATGGAATTTTTCCATGAACTTTTTAAAGTCCCTTCATATGCTTTTCACTTTGAAGACCTTTCCCTTCTTCCTTTCCTTATGATCTTGGTGGGTCTATGGCTCATAATATGCTCCCTTAGAAGTAGGCAAGTCATGTTAATCTGAGACATAAAATTGGAAATGAGGTATTCCACTGACTTAAGGTTCTATATTTTACTTCTTTGGGTTCTAATGTGCATTGCAATGGCTACAAAGACAGACAATATTAATGATTAAAGGGTTTATTAAAAAAAGTAACAAGTTGTAATACTCTGTGAAAAATGCTAAGGGTAGTTGTTTACATGTTACAAAATTTCAGGTCTGCTAACAAATGTCCAACACTCTGCTGAAAACATTAACCTAAAGGCATTCAGCTCCAACTCATGGGTCAGCAAACCCAGCTCTGTGAATTAAGTGCCCAGAAGCACCCCACTGTAACAAGGCTCAGCCCAAAGGCACTCCCTCCACTTCTTTTGGTCAGCAAGTCCAATTTCCCTAAATTAATACCCAGAGGTTTCCCCACTACACAAGCCAGCCTCCTGCATAAAAGCACTCCTTTTAACTTCTCTGTTGGTTGGAAGTCCATCATTCTGTTGCATTTTCTGGCTCTTGGTTCTGCTGTTGCACCTCTGATATTGTAGCTATCTTCTGGATCCTGGAGGACCACTGTGCAGGGATCTTGGGTCCAGAGGATATGCTCCACTCCTAGCTCTTGCTGGTAATAAGATGGCTTCTCTTCTCAGAAGGCTCATTTTTCCATAGCAGAATACCACTGCAGAGAATCCTGTTCCCAATTACTCACTGATGAATCCTACTAGTGTCTCCACCCACCTTCTTACCAGACCCACGCAGGGAAGCGTTATTTGGTAGGAGCTAGAAGAGCCACATTAAATAAGTCACTGCTCTGCAGGTCTATAAAAAATAAAGTTTATGTTTATTGTTTGATACCACACCAAAAATATCAGACTTTCACCAAATAGGGAGTATATAATTCCCGTGCTAAAAACACAGGCTATGTGGTACAAGAGAAGTTTATCTAGGTTTCATTTTACAACTTTAAATATAAAAAGTAGAGACTACAATGACACCCCCATGTTCTAAGTATTTTCCATTTTTAAAGAAAATCACATCAGATTAAAATACTTTCTATATCTCCCTTATAAAGATATTCTTAAAAGAACAAATTAGGCATACCTCCTTTACACTAAAAAATGGACAACAGTATTACCGAATAGCCAGTCTGTGTTTTAATTTCTCAATAATTTCCTTATACATTTACTTTGTTTATATCAAGATCCAAACAAGATCTACTCATAACCTATGTTCATTATTCATAGTTTTCTTAAGCCTACCTAATCGGAACGAAGACTTCTCTTTGAAAACACAAAGAAAAAACAAACTTTTCCATATCCTTAATCCACATGAGAAAACGAGGCATTTGACTTATATTCTCCACTTTTCTGCATTTGGCTGATTGCGTGTCTGTGGTACTATTTATCTACTCCTATAATTGCTACAAACTGACAGATATAAAGGTTTGAATAGATTCAGGTTCAATTATTTTGCAAGAATGCATCTCTCATGTGTTGTAAACTTTGAGTCAGATCAAAAGACACACGTCTTGTTCTTTCACATTTCATAATTCTGAAATTGATCAGTGGATTCTGGTATTTTCAACCTAATCAACACTTTAAAAGGTTTAACATCAACCTTTTCCCTAATAGTCTTATGAGTCACTGGTGATAGTTTCATATCTGAGTGTGTTTCTTAAAGGGTTGAGTTGTGGGTGGGAGTAATTGTTACAGAACTATGAATAAATTTTTTAATTTTTTAAATTTAAAAGATCATCTATTGGGGGCTCTTATAGCTCTTACAACAATCCATTCATCGATTGTATCACAAGCATATTCATACATATGTTTGAAAAAATTTTTTGAGTGAACTCGGTCTCAGTCCCTGCATGTCAAAGAAGAGCTGTGTTCCACAGGGTTTCCAATGGGTGATTTTCTAGAAGTGGATTATAGTATTTTTTCCCCCATGTACATAATGGTGAATTCAAATCTTCAGACTTTTGGTGAGCAGTACACTAACTCTAAGCACCACTGGTTTCTCACTGCCAGCAGAAGAATTCTGCCTGATAACAACCCTAAGGGCGGGGTAGAACTGCCTGGGTAATTCTTTACAGGAGCACCAAGACTCACGTTTCTCATGCAGAGTGCTTGGTGGTTCTGAACTGATGACATCGAGGTTAGCAGCCCAAAGTGTAGCTCCTATACCTACACTAGTTTCGATCCATCAAAATCAAAGAAACAAACATATTACTGCTATGTTTAGCCAACTCTTGATGGTTCGGTGTGGGGGGGTAGGCCAATGCTCCATAGGGATCTCAAGGCTGTGAATTTGCCTAAGCAGATCCCGAGGCCCTCTTTTACTGAGGTTCTCGTGGTGGGTTTGAACGGCCAACCTTTGGGAAGGTGATTAAGTGCTTAAACATTTGCACCACCCAAGATTCCATGGGGTTGCAAACACAGTGCTTTTCTAGTTTAATCTATTCTTCCATTTTTACGATGTTTCTTTATGTGTCGAAGTTTTAAGACTTTCAATGATCTTTTCTCCAATGTATGTCTCTCCAAGAGAGATAGATGTCCCCCAGCAACAGCCTTGGAACTCAGTCTCTCTTGCAGACTTCTGTCTCTTGTTGCTGGTCCAGAAGTGCCCTGCGGGGAGAGAGAGCAAGCAGCCTGCGTGCTCACTACTCTGCAGGTCCCTTCACTCCAGGACTTAATGTCTCTGAAGTTCTCCAGTGTCTTCAAAAGATATTTTGTCTGGCTCTTAATTTTAAGTTCTCTTAATTAACTAAAGTAAAGAAACAAACCAAAACAAAACAGTCATTGAGTCAAATGTGACCTATAATAAATCTAAAAAAAAAAAACAAACTCAAAACTCAAATGTCATCAATTTGATGCCAACTCGTTGTGACCCTATAAAGCAGGACCGAACTGCTCCTGTTCGTTTCCACGACTGTAACTGTGAATGGGAATAGAAAGCCCCACCTTTCGTCAGAGAGGGGACTGGTGGCTTCGAACTGCTGACCTAGCAGATCACAGCCGAGCGCATGACCACTCCACCACCAGCAAAGTAAAACTGCTTCTTGGATTTTCAAGGCTGTCAATCTTCATAGGTACAGGCTGCCTCGCAATTTTCCTACAGAGTGACTGGTGGATTCAAACTTACAATTAGCAGTCCAGTGTGTAATACACTATGCTGCCAGGGTTCCTTATTAACCAAAGTAGTAGTTAACATGTCATCTCTTTCAATCCCACTTCACATAATGGTAAACCATATAATTTTGAACAACTTTGCTGCTAAAAGGAAAAAAATTAATGTGGTATGAAGTATGAAAACCTACAGAGATATTCAAAGGCTAAAAACATAGCATTGAATTATCAGGGCAAGACCCTTACATTGGCTGCTGAAGCCTAAAAAGGCAGGCATTGATCTTGCGGAAGTGGTTAAAAGGTCAGTCTTGCAAGCAAGGAATATGCAGGACAGGCCTGCCAAAATGAGGTCTGGTAAACCACCGAGCACTTTGTGGACCATAATGCTGCACCCTGAAAGGATGGAAAATAAATGAAATTATGTAGGCCCCAGCTTGCTAGTGCTGCTAGGTGGCTAGAAGATGCAAACAATAACCAAAATCCCAAAGACTGGGCAAAAACTCAGAAACTCGAAGAGAGGCTCAAGGGATTCATGAGCTCACTGATGGAGGGTGACTACATGCTGCAGTCAGCTAACATAGACACAATGAGGTATCCCCTATGCAAATTCATAAATGTGTGTCTTAGAAAACTGGGTGATTCTACAGATTTCCAGTCACTTCCATTTCATTCACAAAAACACTTTCAAAAAATATTAATCTGCAACTCTGCTTGAGCAATTGAAAACTATAGGTAGTCACTGATTCACATTTTTTCCTGTATCTTATGCTCAGCAATATTCACTACATACAGTGTTGCAGCATGTAATTTGTTAATATTACACATTCTCCTGCTAACTCCCAAAGATAAGGAAAGGTCTTATAAAGATACTGATAGTAAAAGCAAGAATGACACTAAAAGAAAAAGCACTTTACTTTCAATAGACATGACTTAACAATGGAGTTGTCCACATAAATCAAAGACTAACTGTATATATCTTTGGCCCAGAGTCATTTCATTATGTTTCCAGAAAGAGACCATTTATCATAGTTTATTTCCTAGAATAAGAAGGTGGGTTTTCAATGACTCAGGATTTGAACAAGCATCTTGAACAAACACACACTGTGCATACTAATATAAAAAAACCACACCAGACCCACTGGCATGGAATCAATTCTGACTCACAGAGACCCTGCAGAACAGAATAGAACTTCCCTTGCGGGTTTATGGAGTTGTAAACCTTTATGGGAGTGAACAATCTCATCTTTCTTCTGAGGGCCAATCGCTTTGAAATGGCTTATTTTGGAGGTAGCAGTCGACACATAACCCTCAGTGCCACCAGAGCTCCTGATACTGCTACAGCAAAAACAACTGGAGTGAAAAATCACCAGTTTCCACTACTTGATTATTTTTCTTGTTATACATTTACCTAGACCCTCAGGAATCTAAACAAACCATGATTTCACTTTCTCTATATACACTGACTACAAACAACATAGCTGCTAGTCCCCTCTGAAAGTATTTCCAAGAGAAAATAAAGTGCCTTCTAGAAATAAAGGAAAGTCCTGTGAGCAATGAGATCTGGGAAGAAGCAATACAGGCAGTGAGGAGTCCCATTCCAGCATTCAGTCCCATTTCCTGCCTTGTCCAGGGGGATCTTTCACAAGCAAGAGTTGGGAGGAAAGAAGGAAACTGGCCAGGAAAACCAGCCAAGGAAAGACAGAGTAAACAGCAGAGATATTGAAAATAATGTCAGTTTAGGATCCCTGCACTTGCCCTCTTTCCATCATTTATAAACTGTGGGGAGATTATTCTTTAGTTTACAAAGTACTGCTTTATGAATTCAGATCACCACAGTATAAAAATACATGATTGTCCATGAGTTTTCAGTCACAGGCACAGATTCCAAGAAAAGAAAGAGGCGATACTACCCCAGGGTCCCAAGGTTGGCTTTTTCTGCCCTGAAGAAAGATGGGTTCAAAAACTAAATGGCAATGTGCTTCATAAGGAATATGGAGTTCACCAAGCACAATTTACTAAAGTAGAAGAAGGCAGTAAATGCACTAACACACT
This sequence comes from Nesogale talazaci, assembly GCA_004026705.1. NCBI lineage: Eukaryota > Metazoa > Chordata > Mammalia > Afrosoricida > Tenrecidae > Nesogale > Nesogale talazaci. The sequence continues at coordinate 46,202 of PVJH01009171.1, read as the reverse complement.
TAAGTAGTGGCTGAAAAAAGATCTCTAAATGGAAAGAGAGAACTGGATCCCAAGTTGAAGCAAAGAATCCTTGTGCATTTAAAATACTATTAGGCCCAAATTCATCAATCGAGAACAGAAAGAGTCTGGCACGGGAACAAAGGGTTCTCAAAGGTCAATGCAGATGCCAACTGCCATCCAGTTAATAACTCATTGCATCCAAATGGACAAGGTAGAACTGCCCCTGAGATTTTCAGAGACTTTAATTCTTTATGGAAGTAGAAAGCCATTTTTCCACCCATAGAATAGCTGGAGGTTTCAAACTGCTGACCTTGCAGTTAGCAGACCAAAGAGTAATCACTACACCATCTTATAAACCATCGTGAGTCCCTAAAAAATAAGTACTATGTTTAACACCTGAACATTTACTTGGTGAATTACAAGTTAGAGTGCTAATTGCAAGGCTAGCATCCCAAACCCACTCACTAGCCACTTCATGGGCATGCTGTATGCTCCCCAAAAGATTTACAGCCTTGGGAACGTAAAAGGAACAGTTTTACTCTATCCTATAGAATCAAGCACACATGAGTTAAAAATGACTTAATGGGAACAGGTTGATGGCTTGGGGTTCACGCCAAAAAGAAGGCGCAAGAAAGGCTATCCAGGATGTCCATTCCACCACAGTGTTGGACTTGTGACCTACCTTTCATTTAACATGACGTGTCATTACATCTCACTCCCACTTTACTAACTTTCAGATGCAAAATCGGTTCTATAATTTAACCTGGAACTTTCTGGTCCTCTGTTAGCACCACTGATGTAGAACACGTTTGTACTTAAATGCCTGTCACAACTATGAAAAACATTTTTTTCTTTTTCAGATTTTTCTGCAAAGTCTAAAATCAATTCCAACTCAGTTTAAAATGCTGTCAATGGCAACAAGTTGTCAAAGATGTGAAGAAAAATTATTTTTTAAAGTTATGCAGTCTTAATTATTATTGTTTTCCTCTATGCCTATTGGAGGTAATCTAGAAAGCCATGTATGCAAATGAAACTAGTTAGGGTTTCACTGGAAATAGTGAGAAATTATACAATAATGATTATAAATGAATCATGGTCACTGAAGCATAGTCTATTCATATTACTGATGCATCTCTTATTCACAAATTCCCCTACTTGCTAAAATGTATTAGCAATATCCAAATCAACATCCAGAGCACTTCTGCAGGCATTCACAGGTGTGCAAAGCAGTGCCCGCTCACAGCCAAGACTGGACAAGACCTCACTGTGCGTTCATTTTTCAGTTCTCGTGTTATAAACACATTCTTGTCCCAACCTATTCAGTGATGCATTTTGGACATGTTTGTGCTTCCTATTGACAATTTCATTATTCAAAATGGTACCCAAGAATAATGCCAATGTTATGTCTACTACTCCTTAGCACAAAAAGGCTATGCAGTTCTTATGGCTAAATCATGTGTGCTAGATAAGCATTATTTATGCCTGAGTTATTGTGTTGTTGGCTGTGAGTTCAATGCTACTGAGTCAACAATATATACAAGGGGAAGTAATAAACACACACACAAATACACACTGCTTCTCGGGTTCCAGCTCATATATGCATAATTTAGTTCAAGCAACTCATTTAAATATATTCAGTTATTAGGAGATGGCTGCAGGTGAGTTCTCTAATGCATTTCTCTTAGTCTCATTAAAGTGACTTCAAAGAAAAAGAAACTAAAAATAAGTGTTGCCAATTTATGAAAATCCAATGGCAAATATCACACTTCATGGGGGAAAACTGAAAGCATTTCCTGAGAACAGGAATTAGGAGAGTGTGCTCCCATCACTATTCTTATTCAATATCAAGCTGCAAGTCTTAGCCAGAATGATTAGACAAAAGAAAGAAATCAAGGAAATATACTTGGGCAAAGAAGAAGGGAAACTATCGCTATTTTCAGATGATATAATTTCATGTAGCGAGAACTCCAAGGACGCCACAAAAAGACTGCTGAGATTAACTGACTGGTTTGGTAAAGTAGCAGGATACAAAATTAACACAGAGAAATCAAGTGGATTTCTAAACACCAGAGAAAAAAACTCTGCAAAAGACAAAAAGAAAATAACACCATTTACAATAGCCACATGAGATGAAATATCAAGGAATAAACCTAAACCACAGAAAAAAAAGGCCAGTTGAAAGGAAATGAAATAGCATTGTTACATAAAACCAAAAGACACTTACAAAAAAGGGAAGAATATCCCATGTTCATAGAGAGGAAGACTAAATATTGTGAAAATATCAATCCGATTTAAAGCAAAATATAAATACAATCCAACTTCCATTCAAATCTCAACTTAATTCTTTAAAACAAAGGGAAAATTACCAACTCCATAATTCGAAGAGACCTGGAAAGAGCCATAGAAAGCCGTAGATGAGCAAAGAACTCAAAAAGAACAACAAAATAGATGGTCTTGCACTATTCAACCTCAACACAGCCACAGAAGTTTTAAAAGTCTGGTATTGGCACAATGACAGATATACAGATTAATGAAAAACAATAGAAAATCCAGAAATAAAAGCATCAACCTACAATAGACTCAAATATAAAAACACCTTTTTTTGTTTGTTTGAATGTTTTGTTTTGGACATCACTGCCCTCTGGTGGTGGGAATAGGAGGCCCAGCCTTGCTGCTGGATTTGAACCTCCAACCCAGTGGGCCGCAGTCCCGCACACAACCACTACGTCACGAGGGCTCAGCCCCTAAAAACACTTTTTTGAAGACAGCACAGGACCCATGATGTGTTGGTATGGTGTATGCTGATACTATTTGATGGTACCTAATAATAAGAGACAACTGCTTTTTGACAAAGGATTTTAAAAAATGGTAAAATGACCCTCTTCAACAAGTGGTGTTGGAAAAACTGGATTGACATCTGCAAAGGAATGAGACAGCAACCATACTTTGCTTCATACAACAAGACGAACTTCGGGTGGATTAGAGACCTAAATGTAAACCCCAAAGTTAGAAGGATCATCCACAAGAAAATTGGGACAACTTTAAGGGTCCTATTGCCAGGTATATACATACTGCCAAATATAATAAATATAATCTGTGGAAAACAAAATAAATGAACAAGATTTATTAAAAATAAGACTCATATGCACATCAAAATAGTAAAATGAAAACTCATGGAATGGGAAAAACTCTTTAACAATGACAAGAGTAAAGGGACAAATTACTAAAATCTATAGAATTATGCAATACTTCAAAAAAACAATCAAATTAAAAGCTGGGAAAAAGACATGAAGAGTGAACTCATCAAGGAAAATACTCAAATTACTAACAAAAAAGAGAAACTGCTCACTATCACTAGCCAGGCTTGAGATGCAAATCAAAACAAAGATGAGATATCATCTTATACCAACAATAGCCGAATTTAAAAAAAGAAAAACAACTGGGAGCAACAAATGTTGGACAGGATGTGGAGAGAATGAAAAGATCATATATTGCTGGTAGAATTGTAAACATGTGCAACCTTTGTAGAAAGCAATGTGTGTGGTTCCTGAAAAAAAAACAACAACTAGAAATAGAAATTTAGCAACACCTCTATTGGGTTAATACCCCAAACAAGTAAGAAAAAATAGAGGTCTATATATTTAAATGCTAAGTATTACGGTAGTAGACAGACATTGGGCATCTACTCAAGTACTTCCTCAATGCAAGAACATTTTGCTCTAATAACCTTGCATTTCATGATGCTCACTTCCCAACAGGATCGCCAACGACAAAACAGGATCAGCAAAGACAAAATGGGTGCTCTGTCTTATTTTTGTGCATGCTATTATTTCCTTAGAACTATCTACATAAGATAGACTGGATACAACCAGAAGGAGAAAACAATAGGACTGAAGGTTCTGGCAGGACATGGGAGGGGAGGAGGTGGGGGAAAGGAAGTGGTGCTAACAAGCCCAGGCACAAGGGAACAACAAATGATCAAAAATCACTAATGAGAAGGGTGTAGGAGGGCTGGAAGGGCCTGACCAAGGGAAATGTAACCAAAAGGAACTACTGAAACTCAAATGAAGGCTGAGCATGATAGTGCTACAAGAGGAAAGTAAAAGGAAATAGAGGAAAGAACTAGGAGACAAAGGGGATTTATAGAAGTCTATATAAAGGCATGCATATATGTAAATATATTTATGATGGGGAAATAGATCTATGTGCATATATTTATAGGTCTAGTATTAAGGTAGCAGATGGATATTGGGCCTCCACTCAAGTACTCCCTCAATGCAAGAACACTTTGTTCTATTAAACTGGTATTCCATGATGATTACCTTCCCGCCATGTTGCGGATGGCAAAGTGAGTGCATAAGCAAATGTGGTGAAGAAAGCTGATGGTGCATGGCTCTCAAAAAATATGGTGTCTTGGGTCTTCAAGGCTTGAAGGTAAACAAGCAGCCATCTAGCTCGGGAGCAAAAAAGCACACATAAAAGATGCACACGAGTCTATGAGATCAGCATATCAAAGGGATCAGGGTATCAGGCATCAAAGAACAAAAAATCCTATCACTGTGCGCTCACCTCCCCAATTGATCACTGAAGACAAATAGGTGCATAAGCAAATGTGGTGAAGAAAGATGGTGCCTGGCTATCAAAAGATAAAGTGACTGGGTCTTCAAGACTTGAAGGTAAACAAGCATCCATCTAGCTCAGAAGCAAGTAAACCCATGTGGAAGAAGCACACCAGCCTGTGAGATGACGAGGAATAAAAAGAATCGAGTATCAGGCATCAAAGAACATAATATCATATCACTGTGACTGAGAGGGAGTGCAGATTGGAGAACCAAAACCCATTTGTAGGCAACTGAACATCATTTTAAAGAAGGGTCGCAGGGAGGAGATGAGCCAGGCACAGAGCAGTGTAGCAACAATGAAACTTAAAACTCTCCTCTAGTTCTTAAGTGCTTCCTCCCTCCCAGCCCCCACTCCCACTATCATGATCCCAATTCTACCTTACAAATCCAACTAGACCAGAGGATGTACAATAGTACAGATTGGAACTGGGAACACAGGGAATCCAGGACAGATGATCCCTTCAGGATCAGTGATGAGAGTAGCAAGAGTGGGAGAGTGGAGGGGAGGTGGAGTAGAATGGGAGAATCGATTACTAAGATCTACATATAACCTCTTCTCTGGGGGATGGATAACAGAAAAGTGAGCAAAGGGAGACATTGAACAGTGTAAGATATGACAAAATAATAATTTATAAATTATCAAGGGTTCAAGAGGGAAGGGGGAGTGGGGAGGGTAGGGGAAAATGAGGAGCTGATATCAAGGGCTCAAGTAGAGAACAAATGTTTTGAGAATGATGAGGGTAACAAATATACAAATGTGCTTGACACAATGGATGTATGGATTGTGATAAAGTTGTACAAACCCCCAATAAGATTATTTTAAATAAATAAATAAATGTTGAAGATACAGATAAAAAAAATAAACATACAAGGTTATTAAGTCTGATACAGAGGAGAAAAGTGTATAAGATTCTAATGGATCTTATGTTGATAAAAGCCCTGGCAACTTCCAAACTGTCAACACTAAAAACCACAATGTTTGTAGTATACAAGAAACCACACAATTCCAAAATCTATAAGGTACCTGCCTGAAGTAGAGAGAATCTTAAATTGCTTTCCTCTAGTTTCTACTAAATTTCAGTGAATACAACCTACTCAAAACAATCTGATAAAAGCATTATTATTTTTATTGTTTGGGTTTGGTTTTGTGTTTCTCATTTCCCTTGAGCATAAGTCAACTGAAATACCTTCTCCCATGAAAGAAGCACCATGAAATAGAGAGATTTTATAGACATAATGTTATAAGTGGAAGAAGAAAAAAGAGCCTAATCAAATATTTAGCCACCAATCAATATCATCAACTAGGGGCACAATGGCCTTCTCAAAAAATATTCAGAACCGCTAGAAATATGAGCTAGTATAAAATTTTAAGGTAGCATAGTGGTTATGCTCTGGGCTGTTAATTCCAAAGTCAGCAGTTCAAAACCACCTGGTGCTCCACAGGAGAAAAGTGGGGCTTTCTAATCCTGTAAAGAGTTACAATCTTTGACACTCACAGGGACAGTTCTACTTTGTCTGATAGGGATGCTAGAAGTTGGCATTGACTCTATGGCAGGGAGTTTGGTTTGGGCTATATGTCCAAATATGCTTAAGTTTGACAACGTTCTTTCTTTTCCTTACAAAAATCCTGAAGCCAAAATTTTAATATTCTGAAAGGCAATTTTATCTTGCTCCATTATTTTAACTAAAATTAGTTAACAATGAAGCCAGTGGGCTGAGCTCTGGTGGCATAGTGGTTGAGGGGGACTGCGGCCCACGGGCTTGGCGGTTTCAGCAGCGGCTCTCCAGGAGCAAGGCTGGGTAGCTCCCACCACCACCAGAGGGCAATGATGCCACCCACCCTGCCAAATGAAGCCAGTGCTCTGTCCCCTACTAATAAAATGAGGTTGAAAGACAAGTTCCACTAGATAGAAGCTGGCTTTTTCCCCATGGTGCCCTCAGCAGTTCACCTCAGAGATAGTCTAACCACAGGTCTTAAGTTTGCAGAGAACTTCAAACCAACGAAAACTATAAACAAAATCTGGGTCTGAGGAAGTAACTTCAATCGAGGTGCAGAATCCATTCACTCTTTGGAAAGCGTTGCAAAGAACTAAGCATGCTTAATCGAGCAGATAACTCAGCCTGGGGTTTTCCTGAGCTCCATTTTCTAACTTCCTATCCAATGATGTGGGGAGAAGCACGTCTCTCTGGACCTGGCTTTAAAGGAGCACCTTTACCTTTGGAGCTGCTAAGATGGGAACATTTAGCATTGTCAGTCTTGTGTGTTGTCAATGACAGGTCACTAGATTAGGGACAAAGGGGGGTGTCTCCCTAATGTCTGCACTAAGGGGAAAATTAGCTGCCTATGCCACAATAAAAGGGTTGGAAAGGAATCAGGTACTCTAATTAGACAACTATGAGAAAATCCAGAACTGCGCATACTCAGATCCAAGTCACCTAGACCCAGGTGGGCGGTACACCTAAGCCCCACAAAATACTAGGTGTACCAGCACATGACATCACACAGATGTGCTTAAACTCAGTCAATAGAGGAAAACTGTAAGTTTCATTGCTGCTATACTGTACTGTGACCAGCTCATCTCCTCCCCACAACCCTTCTGTAAGAGGATGTCCAGTTGCCTACAGATGGGCTTTGGGTCCCCAATCTGCCCTCCCTCTCATTCACAATGATACGATATTTTGTTCCTTGATGCCCGATACCTGATCCCTTCAATAGCCCCAATCAGTAGAGATAAAAGCCAGCCACAGGTGCACTCTTGCAGGTTCTAGGGCAGAAGTATGTGCACGCACGCGCGTGCACACACACCACCACCACCACCACCACCACCACCACCACCACCACCACCAGAAACCGTGGGCCTGAGCTCCCTCTCAGGCCTCTCAGGATTTCCTGCTCTTGGCTCCACACATGTAGTTTTCGTGCTGCTCTTCTGGTATTCTTTTCATGTGGTTTCTTGCGCTATTCGGAAGTGGCCATCTTCAGTCCTGCACAGTTCCCATGCACTCTAGAAAGTTTTCCAGAAGTATGGTGTACATTTTGAGACTGTAATACCTGAAACTTTCCTTTCCCTCATAAAAGTCACTTAGCTGTACAAAAGTGCTTCTGCCATGTAAATTCATTCAGTGTTGTGAAACAAAAACCAAGGTATACCACTTGGTATGGTATACCATTCCATCCTTGATAGAATAAGAGCGGTCAGAACACATGTATCAAGAAACAGGCTTTATGGGCAAGTGCAGTCTGCCAGCCTTCTCCAGAGTGGAGGAAGAACTAAGAAGTGGAGAAGCTCCCAATATGTGGGCAGTGTGAGTAGATAAACCTTCAGGGGTGGAGTCTGGTGACAAGGGTTGGGAGAACATTGTAAGGTGGGCTCTGATACACAGGGGAGGCTTTGGTACATGCAGGTAGATATGGTTGTGGAGAGAGTCTGTGACAAGGAGGATGGGCAGGAGATACTTTTAATGACCAGGTTCTGTTTTACACTCAGCTGGACCCATTATTACTGCCTTATGATAATAAAGTCAAAGGCCTCATCTTTTGTCACTGCTTCCTGCTGGAAAGAGCAACAATAAACCTAAAGCTGTCCTGTCTCAGCATAGTTCAGTGAGCACCTTAGGGATTGGAACCCAGCCATGTACTACTCCATGTAGGCTTGACCGGTGAAGGCATGAATACTTTCCTGCAAAAAGTTTTTAAAACAACAAAACAGACAAGGCCCAAAGCACGGAGCTATGTGTATTAAACCAAGAGGTTCCAGGAGTGGCAGGCGACATGGGACCCTGCCAAGATTTCCAAGAGCCAATTGTGAACCCCACATCTCTCAACTCCTTTACATAGTATTAGACACCTTTAGCTGTTTTATCTTTTGTGCAACTATGCCTGATTGATGAACAAAATAACAATATTCCTCTCCTAGGAAAATACAAGCTTCCCCTTTTTTTGCAGTGTGCAAATTCAGGGCTCGCCTATTTTGTAATACCACACCCGCTAGGGAATTATTCTGAGTTTGTAGTATTGAGAGTGGTGTCTATTTCCTCCATATCAACGCTAAGATAGCTTGATAGTTTATAGTAAAAATGAGTAGCAGTTTCATTTTCTTCCATTCCAGTTCCCAGATTTGCTCTCATGCTAGTTTCAATGAGAATATGGGCTACTACTGTTCTCTTGCATCTATAGAAAAATATTTGAGAGAATTTGGATGTGTTATTTCAGTAAGGTGTTTTGCATGCTCTGTTCATCATGGAAACTCATGTCGAGAATGAGAAAGATTGGATACATAATCCTGTCCATTCAGCCTCTAGACAAATATAGACAAACATGTCACATAGGAAAAATATTCCAGGTAAGGCACATTGCGACTCAGTATTTGGGCAAAAGAGGGATCAACTACAAAAGTTGGTAGCATTGGTATGGGTTGTAATCTTTCAGGGACCAGGAGGCAGATGTTACCCATAAAGATGGAACTAAAGAAGCTAGATGTTTTCTTTGTTAGAAGGAAGACATAACCAATACTGTGTATGGGCCTTGTTAGGCGAAAAAGTTGCTGGGTGGTATTAAGGAGAAATGAAATTAATGTCGAGGAGTTAGCATGTGCTGTTTTCCTGAGTCTGGCTAGGTCTATTGGTTAGTATGGAGTCAGGGTCTTAGTTAGCTCCTTCATTCTTTTGATACCAGTTTGGGTTATTTGTATAAGAGGTTCAGAGAACCAACAGATACACTGAGCAGGCATTGCAGGACATCGGTTTGTTTCATGCCCACCGAAACTCGGTTAGTCTGCCTGTCCAGAATTTGCTACTTTCTTACCAGCACCACTATATCTGCACAGGTTTTACACATCATTGGGGAAGATGAAATGATATTTATAGGATGACTTTGTCTGGAGGAGTTCATAGCAGTTACAAGGCAGAGAGGCTTCTGTTGTCTACCTACTAACGTAAACATGAGAGAACATTCTAACGCAAAACAATAACTCAATATATACTTTTAAGTAGACATTTTTGGTCTTGGGTCCAATCTTTTTAAGAAATAACTCCTAAACTGATGTTTAGGAACCCAGTGAGAGGGACCCCAATAAGACATACGATGCTAATGGGTTCTCCTGAGACTAGACTAGAACAATGGCTCATTTAATTTTTTTTTTGAGTTTAAATGCATTTTATTTTTAAACAACCTACACTTTTTTTTCCTTTAAAAAAAAAACAGCCTCCATTCCAATAAATCAAGGTCAAAAGTAAATGAAGAGCTCACGATGACATCAGTTCTGTTTGTTTAAGTCCTGGTGTCATGTGGATGAACAGCAGCTGGTTAGGATGAGGCAATTGGTCATGAGTTGCCCACTGTGTTAACATGTCTCCATCTCTAAGCCGTCCTTAAAGAAGATCATCTATGGGGTCACACCATCTTCACAGTAGTCCAGGAGAGCAACCATGCCATCTGGGTTCATGTTCTCAGCAATAAAGAACTGGTAGTTTTTGAAATTTGCAAGGATGTGCTTGATTTGTTCTGCAGCCCCCATCATAAAAGGCTTTACTCTTTCTGGTTTCTGCTCTTCAAGTTTGCCTTTGATTGATTTCATGTAGTCTTTGATGTACTTCCTGTAGGCTTCTTTTGTGAAGCTGTTTTCCTGCAAGTGATGGTTCATGACAATATCCACACCAGTGACCACGGTGCTTTCTGTTCCATCGCCATCAGGGCCTTCAGCTGAGGCACTGCCACCAATGAGTGAGTCATCGATGTTACCTTCGGTCCTACTGACCATCTTCCCCTCCACTTTCAGACACAGCCCGTCTACGATCTCTCCGATCTTGTAGATGTCGGAGAACATCTCATCGTGGCTGATAGGTCCCGGTAGATGATCATGATGGCGGCGAGGGAGGCGGCAGCGCTAGCTTCGGAGGAGCCCAGAGCTCGGAGCGAGCGTGGTGCTGCCGGAGTGGCGCTGGTGGGAGGGGGGAGCGGGCGGAAAGGGCCAGTGGCTCATTTATAAACTAACACAGTTGGGATCTCTAATGCTAGAAGAGGCAGTGGGGCTATGTAGCACACTAAAAGGAATGAGAAAAATTCTATTTCCTCCCAGGAAAATATCATAAAGGCACCCTGTAACCAGAGGTCTTTGATTCACTGCAAGTTAGCTTCAGGGGTGTTGTTAGGAGGCTAGAACCAGGTTATATCCTCAATACTGCACTCACTGAAGACCAGAAACTGGTGCTGCAGAGGTGTGGGCATCTGTCTCCTTGGGAATCTGAAAAAGTCTATGAGATCATCTGAACTTTGTTGGTCCTAGTACCTAGAAGGAGTAGGAATTGGTGGATTAATCTCCTTATTAAATGGATTAGGTGAGAAAGACGCAGATTCGGGAGGAAACGATCTGATCATTGAAAGGTGGTACCCTAATAGCTTTACTTCTGTGGGAGTAGTTAGAAGGATTGTATATGGCCCTTTCAATTTAGGCACTATGGGAGTGGGCTGTCTTGATTTTAGTAATACTTGTTGTCCTGGAGAAACTGAAAAGTGTAATACGGTTGTGGAATAAGGTTGAAGTTAGGTGTATGTTAGCTTGTTTGCTGAGCGTACGTCTGACAAAGTTTAGAGTGGGTATATAATCTGCTAATGGCAGTGATAAGAAGGGAAGTTTTCTAAAAGGGTCTGCCATACACTAACTTAACAGGGCTCGGAAGGAGAGGTGTGATGTCTGGCTCTTATACATATAAGGGCAAGAGGTAAGGCTGAATCCAGGGCAGATGAAGTTTAAGAGATAGTTTAGATAAATAAGATTTAAAGATGTGATTGGCTTTTTCTACTTTTCTTGGGGATTGAGTTAGGGAAGGTATAATTCCATTGTATGTTGACAGCCTGAGTTGTAAGTTGAATTATTTGTGAGATGAAGGTTGGACCATTGTCCAATTGTAGGGAGACTGACAAGCCAAAATGGGGAATGATTTCATCCAAGAGTACCTGGGTAACCTGTTTTGCTCCTTCTAAAGTAGGAGGAAATGAGCAGGGAGGGATTCCTCCCTGAGATGATGTCATGGCCCATGTAGTATGATTTGTTGGAACAATGTGGATAGGTGAAGGAGAGGTAAAAACACAACTGTATTAATTGCAAAAGAGGGCCGTACTTCACCTACAGAGTGGTATACATCAATTAGAAAGCACACTGCCTGTATGTTTGGTAAGACATACCGGCCTCCCATCATGATTCATCCATCTTTGGATTGAATACTTCAGCTTTTGTAGAGGGAGTTAGAAGTTGAGCCGAAGCTGTTTTCTGTCTACTGTAATCTCTCTGGAGTGTTTTGTGAGTTGGACCCCCAGATAGATGACAGAGGGGAGAGAAAGTTAGACCTTGGTATCCTCTATAAGCTAGTAAATTTAAAAGAACATTGGTGTGATGTTTTGAGTCCAGAAGGGAGGGGCTACATAGCAGGAGGTCAACCACATAGTGGAGGAGATATCTGGAAGATAGGTCTAAAGACAAGAAGTCAGTTGCTAGAGCTTGACTGAATAAGTGACAACTAATTATGGACCTCTGAGGTAAGACACTTCAACACCGTTGTTGAGAATATAGTGTGCCAAAATTTCTCCAGGTGAAAGCAAAACGGTCTTGAGATTTTTCATTGAGAGGAAGAGTAAAGAAGGCACCCTTCAATCTAAGGCTGTGCCATGAGTAGCACTGTTGAGCTACTACCCAGACTCTTTCCCTGTCTTTAGAAGGCAGAGTAGTTGTAAGAATAATCTAAATGTCTTGTCAAGTAAATACTAAGACTGAGTGAGATATTTGAACTCTTTAATATAAATGTCTGAATCAGAGGCAAAAGATCCCGTATGTTTTTCCAAAGTAAGTAAGCCAGAAACATAAAAAGAAATATGCAAATATGTACTTTCCCTAATCCCTCAGTCCCTACCACCTCATAGTGGTAGGAGTGAGGCAGAAACTTAAGGTAGAATCTTCCAGTATGTAGAAGATGCCTTTAAGTAAGGAAGAGCTGATTTTGAATGGGTATAGAGCAGAGATAATAGAGGTAGCGGGGAGGGGTGAGCAAGCCACAGAAATGGCAGTAGTGGAAGGGAAGGTGAAGGGGGAAATGATGGGGAAGGATCAGAAGGTTGGAAGAGGGGAAGGGACAATGGAGTAGAAGATGGCAGGATAGAGGATAATGGGCCGGAGGAGGTATAAGGCATTGGAGAGGTAAAAGACGGGACTAGAGTAGGATTGTAGAGAGGAGGAGAGAAAACTGGAGTAGAGAAGGGGGTTGGGAGGCAGACATGGCTTTTTCTACCACCTGGTGGAAGTGCTGGTCAGAAGGATCAAAGGGGAATTTGTTATCTGGGAGAGACAGCTTTTCCTGAACCAGGAAGTAGACAGTGGTACAATTTCGATAAAGATGTGGGTGAGAACAAAGAAGTAAGAATTTAAAGAACTTCTAAAAACTTGCCATTACGCTGACAGAAATTAAAGTCCCAGAGGATTTTTTAATCACGAGTGTGATCTTGTGGCCATTTTGAGTCATTGCACTAAAGTCAGATTTTTGTTGCTGCTGTTACAAAGAGAAATTAGATCTTTTTGCTTAATGACTGGATCTAATCCCAGCGATTTTCGATTAGTTATTAGGCTCCAAGAGGCAAATTTTGAGACAACTTGAATTGTGGGAGAAATGGGGTGAGTGGAATTTGAGATCCCCCAAAGTTTAACAGGGTCAGTAGCAGCTTGGAAACATTCTTTAGACTTCGGATTCCATAAACGGGAGTGAGGGCAGCAAACTAGGAAGGTGTGTCTCTCCACCCCCCCCCACCCCCACTCCCACCCCCGATCAAGACCTGAGCCCCAAGGCCATAGAACTTCTCCAACCCAGCACCAGGAATGTTGAGGGTGACTTTTAATGGCATAGAAACCGAGAGAGAGAAATCCCAAATATGTACCGACTCAGAATCAGCTGGTATGTGGATGCAGAGTTTCTAATGGAAAGCAGAGAAGATCCTATTGTAAGCAGATCATTGAATAAACAAAACTAGCAGAGACCGAGTATAGTTTAAGAGGTTTATTGGATCCAAACCCAGACTCAGTGCTGAGGGACCACACTAGGCTCTATCTAGTACTAAGTGTGGACTGGAGCTGAGACTGGGGAAGAGCTTTTATAGGCATAGCTTCCTGGGTCACACATAAAGAATTTTGCATTATCTTTGCATTATCTTTTAGTTTGCACCAGCATGTGGTTTTTCTAAAAAGCTGCAGGGTAGAGAAGCAGAATATTTTTGCAGTTAAGCTGACCTTTACACAAGCTTGGATCATCCTGTTTTCTTCTGTTCTTATTGCAAACCTAGAACAAGTTCACCTAGAACAATTCCAACTTCCTTATCACCCAGAACAATTTAAACTTCCTTATCAGATCCTCACATTCTGTATCACATCTCACCACATCCTTATTACATTCTTTATCACAATTCTTATCCCAATCCTATAAGAAACCTGCTCCAACAGGTCCAGGAGGGTAGTCTGGAAAGGCAAGTGACCCAAGAGAGTATTGCAGTCCCTGGGCACCAAATCATAGAAAAAGAGCAGAGGGGGCACAGGTTTCAAGAAACAGACTTTACTGGGAAGTGCATCATGCTGTTTTCTCCAGAGTGGAGTGAAAAGGAGAAAGAAGAAGCTCCAATTGGAGGGTTGGGGGGGTGAGTAAAGAAATCCTCAGGGGTAGAGGCTGGTGATAAGGACTGGGAGAGCATTGTATATTGTCCTGATTGACTATGAATGTGGCAGAGTGACTTAGCCTCAGACACACAAAGGAGGCTTTGGCAGAGATGGCAAGACATGGGGATGGACAGTCTGTGAACAAGGAGTATTGGAAGGAAATGCTTGCAATGGCCAAATCCGATTTTATATTCACCTAGACTCATTAATGCACACTCTGCTCAGCTGATAGTGAGACTTTTGGTAAGACACATTTTGGGGAAAAAAGTAAAAGAAAAAGTGAGGAGTATATTAGATATTAACACATTAGAATGTTTTTCCTGACTTTGTCACTGGTTTTATGACTAAAAGTTATCTATGCCTCTCTTTCTACCCTTAGCTTCATTAATAATGTATTATAAAATAAAGGAGGAAAAGTCCACACATTTATTGAGTCACTTCATGCCAGTATAACTCTGATAAACACTGCAAAAAGATGTTGGCACCTGGGTCCCCTGTTCTCAAGAAGTCTGGCTAATGATGAGATCAGGACTGGTTCATAGGTGAAGGGAGGCGCTCCTTGGCACAAATAGTTTAGTGCTCAGCTGCAAACTTAGAGGTTGCTGGATTAAGTCCACCTACCTAGAATGATTTTCAACCTGTGAGTCACGACTCCTTTGGGGGTTAAACAACCTTTTCACAGGGGTCACCCTATTCATAACAGTAGCAAAATTATAGTTATGAAGTAGCAACAAAGATAATTTTGTGATTGGGGTTACCACAACATTAAGAACTGTATTAAAGAACTGTATTAAAGGCATTAAGCCATCTAGCTCAGAAGCAACAAAGTCCACATGGAAGAAGCACAACAGCCTGTGTAACCACAAGGTGTCGAAGGGATCGGGTATCACGCATCAAAGAACGAAAAATTATATCATTATAAATGAGGGTGAGTACAGATTTAGGACCCAAAGCTCATTGGTAGGTAAAGTGACATCCCCTTATATAAGGGTCACAGGGAAGAGACGAGCAGTATAGTGTAGCAACAATGAAATATGCAACTTTCCTCTAGTTCTTAAATGATTCCCCCCCCCCCCACTCACCCCCCACTATCATGATCCCAATTCTACCTTACAAATCCGGCTAGACCAGGAGCTATACACTGGAGTCAGAAACATGGGGAATTCATGACAGATGATCTCTTCAGGACCAGTGGTGAGAGTGGTGACACCGGGAGGGTGGAGGGGAGGTGGAGCAGAAAGGGAGAATCAATTGCAGGGATCTACATATAATCTCCTCCCCTGGGGAAATGGGTGAAGTGACACATCAGACAGTGTATGATATGACAGAATAATGAAAATTTGTAAATTGTTAAGGGTTCATGAGGGAGGGAGTATGGAGAGGGAGGGGAGATATGAGAAGCTGACACCAAGGGTCTAAATAGAGGGAGGGTGTTTGGGAAATGATGATGGCAACAAAAGTACAAATGTGGTCTGCATACAATGGATATTTGTATTGATCGTGGTAAGAGTTGTATGAGTCTCCAATAAAATGATTAAAAGTAACAATAATAAATAAAGGCATTAGGAAGGTTGAGAACCACTGATTTAGAAGTTCCTCAAAAGAGAACATGTAGATTTGCTTCCACTAGGTTACAGAACTGAACATAATCCTATTCTGACACACACAGAGTCATCGTGAGTTGCAATTGACTCAATGGCAACTGTTATTGGTACTAATATTTAAGTTAGTCCTAGAAAACAAACAAAATATAATACCCTGTGGAAAAAGCAGAGGCAAAAGAAACACAGGATGGGGGCCCTGTGGGGAGTAAGTAAGAAAGGGCATCTAACCCAGAGAAAAGTTGTCAGATGTTCGAGACTAAAGTAAGACACGCGATGACCAATAAGCAAGACTATGAGGGATAGGAGAGAAGAAAGTCAAAGTCAAAACAAAGTCATACTCAATGACACTGCACGGGAAAGATTAGGCTACTATTTAAATCTTTGCTTGTTATGAAAGGTGAGCTCCAATATCCATTTATTTTTATTCTGCTACTTAAATCTTAACAAATCTAATACTAGTAAAAATTCTCTGCTTTTAAATTTTACACAACTGCAAAAAAAAAAAAAAGTAGAGTAAATGACAACAAAACTCCAGAATGAATAAAATTTAATCTGACAAAATTAATTCAGTATGATCACAGTGGATATGTTACTGAGCCTCTGGACTGAGGATGTGGCTATGTGTAAAACCCGTGACATTTGACCGCCTGTAACATCATCAGGAGGGAGGAGGAGAATCAGCATGGTCTCAGAGCTGATTCTTGTAAGATTCCTTTAAGGTGGAAGTCAGACATGCTGCCACCTCCCATGCTTTTTACCAATAATCCATAGCAATGGCCATGGGGAACTCACATAACCATTAAGGAAATGGCTCAGTCAGTGGTGGAGGCTGGTAAGTCTCAAATCCATATTTCAAGTGTCAGTTTCAAGGCCTCTCCTGACCCTATTGCCAGGTCATACAAAGGGCCATCCATAAACTCAAAAGACTGTGAAAGCCAGAAAATCCTCTGGGATGACTTGGTTTAAGCCTAGTAGAATGGCAAAACTGAATATAACCCAAGTTGGGGTTCTATATAGCTTATTTCCATGGTATTACCCCCTTAAGAGCGCCTCACACCTTATTTACATGACTAGAGCAAGCTATCTAATCCCACTGGTGGGTCATAAGCACCTCACATGCTCACAGACCTAATAAGCCATATGGCAGGGTTACAAAGTCTGTAGATAAAAGGACTCTATCAAGTAATTCACCGTACTGCAACACAGTAATGACCACCACAAGCAGGCTCTTTGAGTCTGTGAGTATTGCCAGATGCTGAGGAATGGCACAATCACCCATTACTTTTTTCTTTCTTTTTGAACTACTGGATAATTTCTCACTTAGCTCAAACACATTATTTAAGTTTTCACCTTTTCAATCACTCACTGTATTTAAATTAGTACTACTTGGCACCAATACAAATTCAATTGCAGGCAATAAAGTCTTAAGACAATATTGGCTAGAATTACAGGTATTTAGGTATTGGGAGACTGACATACAAATTTTAAAAATTACCATCAAAATAAAAATACAAGGTCTTTGTGGAGAACCATAAAGTAAATTCTACTTAGTAAATTCTACTTAGTAAATTCCACTCACCTTCTGGAGTATGTAGGCCTCTGAAGGAAGACTTTAAATCACTATATTGCTATGGATCACTGAACTCAGGCAGCAAAGTATTCTTGTGGTTAGTTTTTTAAACTGCATAAAACCAGAAATATTATTTATTTTAATCTCTGTTAGGTCAGATTGACTAGAGAAACAAATCCAGACACTCATATATGTGTAAGAGAGAACTTTATATCAAAGAGCAATCATATATTGAGAAAATGAGCCAGCCCAGTCCATAAGTCTGATATTAGCCCCACGTCCACAAATTCCTCTTCAGACTCACATAGCCACTTGCAATGATGCTGAATGCAGAAGATCACAAGCTGATGGGTAAAAAATCTTGTGGATCCAGGTGGTGGTAGAAGCATCTCAGTACTGGTGCGAGTCTCCGCATGGCTTCTCCAACTCTCTGAGTATGTCTCTTCAACAGGAAAGTGAGCAGAGAAAGAGTGGCCCAACTCATGGAAGGGGAGAAACCTCCCAGAATCCTTATGAGAAAGAAGGCCATGCCCACAAGGAGGCATCTTCAGGTTTTGACCTGATTGAAAGGGTAGGCTCCACTCTTACACTTATTTATCAAGTTGACATGAAATTATGTAACTACCACAATCTTAGTCCACATGACCTCCAGTTAAAATGGCATAGTAAGTCTTCTCACTGTTGGATCCCCTGTTAATAATATACAGCAACATGAGGGGAAATGTAAAAGGAGAAACTCAAAAAAGACACAGATGAGTCAAAGGAAAAAAAATTTCTGTGCAATAGATTCAGAACAGAAACACAAAGAAATAAGTTTCCAAGCTGAAGACTTGTGCATCATAAGCTCACGACCCAAATAATAGTAATAATAATAATGAAACTGGAACTATAGGTTCTTTATGAATTTGGAGTTAAAAGTAGTTGGACAGAGGGAAGAGGTAGAGCTGGAATTGCTGCTGGAAGGTGGTAAGTGGACGAAAGCATACCATTCCTTAAAGCAAGTTGGAAGTCCCCTTGACTCACATGGATTGTGGCTCAGGGAGGATAGGACACACAGACCAGCCCGGCAATAAGGAACTCAACCAAGTAGTCTATGAACGCTCAAGTATTCAAGGTACCATCAAACCTGGGTGTTACTCGGCTTTGAAATGCATCTTCACATGGCATCTGCCTTACCCCTGTGTGACTCTATTCTCCCTTTTTATAAGACATCGATCAGGAAGGATTAGGACCTATCATCCTCAGATATGATCTCATGTTAAGAGATACCCAGATCAAAGAAAGACTTATTTTCTCAGGTCACATTCAACAGTTTTGAAGTTAGGACTGCATCTTTGGCAGTCATGTGCTTATGTTAATTTCATGATTGAGATGTAGGGGTGGAATCTAGTCTGTTAATCTGGAGGTAGCCATTGAGTAGCCAACGAGGCCTCTGTGTGGGCCTGGTTTTCTCCTAAGATTTCTGGGAAATCTCACGATATTTCCCTCATGGAGATGAGAAGTTATCTCCCCAGTGGTTGGGAGTTAGTCTCAGAGACAACGAACCAAGGACAAGACAAGATGGCAGCACCCGTGAAGCTGGAGGAGCTGGAGGAGAAGACACATGTGGCCTTACCCTGATGGAACCAGACCTCTGAAGTGGGTGAAGCCACGTGGAGAGCCTTACCAGCGCTGAGCTGCCTCTATCACCACTGGATGCTGTTGATGGACCCTGAGCCCTGGAAGCGAGGAGACCCCTGCCAGGGCCAGGATTCTGCACCCACTGGCCTGTGACTTCGTGAGTCAGAAGGAGGCGTGATAGACTGGTATCAGGCATATGGGCTAATACTGGACTTATGACTTTGAACTGGACTGGGTTGGGATGTTTTCTTAATGTCTTATTCCTCTTGTATATAAACCGTACCCTTATATCCATATGTGTGTCTATGAATTTGTTCCTCTAGTTTACCCAGACTAACACAACTGGGGTGGGACCAAAGAGAAACATAACTCAAATCCACAACACTGTGATGTAGTCTTGACTTTTCTGGGCCCGCTGTTTCTACTAAACTAGGTGGGCTCAAGTTCTTCCATCTGTCTCCTGCTCAAAAACTTACACAAGTCTCTTGGCAGTTACTTTGGGTACTTCATGTTTTGGGTCCTAAATAAACTTTCTGAAATTATAAAGTTACTCTCTTTTCTGACTCTACATGCCCAGTTCCTTCAATACCATGCTGCTGGTGTATACATCACTTAAGCTTGAGGCTGTCAGATCATGCTGGCTTGCATTGCTTGAAGTTGATACCCCATCCTAAGCTGCTGATTGTTAGTGAACCACCCTGCTGTTTGCTGCCTGTGATGGGAATACCTGCATTGTCCATGGGAAGACTCAGCTCTCTGCTTCCTTGACCCTGGACCTGGCAGCCCTGTGAGTTGACAGACTTCCAGTGAGTTGACAGACTGTTCCACAGAAGTGAGTTGAACTGAACCCCCCTCTGTACTGCTATGTGAGATATATATATATATATAATCAAGTGTCCTGGGTTTGTTTTTCTAGAGAACTCTGTCTAACACAATCCTGTAACAAACCAGAAAGCAGTTGTTCCAACAGAAAGACCATGAGGATAAAACATGGTTTAGAACTAGGAAAGGTGTATGCTAAGAAAATAATCAGAGAAGCTGGGCTACATGAAGGAAAAATGTGGCATGTAGGAAACGTCATTAACAGCTTGCAATATACAGAAAACAATCTTGTTTGCTGAAAATGAAAAGGACTTTCTAATGAAGATAAAAAACTACACTTCAATCTGAATTACACCTCAGTATAAAGAAGATAAGCAATGTCATGATTACCAGAGATAATACTGAAGTTGCCAAGGATTTCACTTGACTTGAATCCACAATCAATGTCAATGGAATCAACAATTCAGGATATCAGATGAGGACACATTGCGGAAGATGATCTTTGTGTGTGTGTGTGTGTGTGTGTGTGTGTGGCATCACTGCTCTGTTGGGAGTAAGAAGTCCCAGATGAGGACACATTGCATTGGACAATTTTTCTACAAAAGATCTCATTAACATGTTAAAAAGCAAGTATGTTACTTTGAAGACTGGCATGCACTTGATCCAAGGGTTAGTATTTTTAATACTATCATATGCATGCAAAAAGGCAGAATAACAAATATGATAAACCAAAGAAGAATCTTTTTTGAATTATGTTATTGGTGAAGAATATTGAATATATTATGGACTGCTAGAAGAACAAACAAATCTGCCTTGAAAATACAGCCATAATGCTTCCTAGAAGCAAGGAGGTCAAGACTCATGCTTTGGACATGTAATCAGTGGGGCTAATTGTTGGAGAAGGACTTAATGCCTTATAGAAAGTCAGAAAGAAAGAGGAAAACTCTTATGCAGGATTGGCCAAACGGTTCAACCATCCTCTCAAAACAGGCAGTGTTTCATTCTATTGTATTGTATTCTATTCTATTCTATTCTATTCATTCTATTCTATTCTGGGACTGCTATTAGTCAGAACTGACTTGATAACGCCAAACAATGGCAACATAGTTCATATCCACTGTTATTTTAATCTAATATTTTTCATCTATATATTTTCAGCACTTATAAATTTTACTGCTAGCTATTTACTTGATTACAACACACTTCAGAGGGTAAAGAAAAGGAAAACATAAACAAGGATGATAATCTACTACGTTTTTGGGGAAGTACCTTGATTTGGAGAATCAAAGATTATGACAGGAAAAGTGTTCTCAGAAAGTTGGTATGGATTTGCAGCAAAACACATTACAATTATTTGGACAGACTAGACACAGACTTTAAAAAGGTGAGTAGATATCTCCTTTAAGTTCCTTGGAAAAAAACAATTTAGGAAACCTAGAGAAAGTAAAGACCTAAATTCATTTAATTTTCAAACAGGCAATAAAACTTCTCACCAACCACTTGTCCCTGCTCATCTGTGATACTGCTGGAAATTATCCAAGGAGATCAAGACACAGGCCCTAGAACAAGCCATCATGGTCACATACTAGGATATGACACAAGTGCACCACCTACTGTAATAGTTCCAAAGGAAAACTTAGTTCATTTATTGAAGAATTGTTATATGCCCTTCTCTATCCAACCTTTTAACTTGACATCAAAAACACCGGGTTGTGGATGGAGTTCATCATTTCAACCTAGCAAGTTAGGTCTCTGTCTACAAGTAGGGCTCTTGCCAAGACCTTCTGAAAAAGAAAGAACAGGTCTTCTCCTTTACTCATCCGTTTTGGCTTTAATCACCACATTAGAATGAGTTACTAGTGTTTACATACTTGTTCCCTCCCATTCCACTTTAGCCCTTTGGTGAACACTGCTATTTCCAAACCTTCTTTCCCCTACCTATTCTCCAGAAGGTAGAGGAAAACCAAGCGGGGAAGCAGTAGTAATTCTAATGAGTCTGAGAAGTGATTCTGTCAAATTTTAAGTCAAATAGCTGAGTTTGGGAATTGAAGTTTTTCAAACCTCCTTAAAGAGTTACAGCAGTCCCTCCCTCATGTTCAAGGGTCATCAAATGAACATGGAGGTCTAGAGCAGCCCAAATAATCTCCCCACAAACTAACTGCCATGAAGTTGATTCCAACTCCAGCAACCTTTTAAGGCAGAGTAGACATATGCATTTGTATTTTCAAGACTTTAAATCTTTACAGGAGTGGAAGCCTCATCTTTCTCCCAGCAATCAACTAGTAGGTTCAAACTGCTGCTTACATTTGTTATTAGCTCACCGTGTAGCCCACACCACCAGTACTCATATCTATAATAGTTAAGTGGGTCAAAATACATTTTTTTTAATTGGAAGGAAAAGACAACATGTGTGACATTAGAAGTTAATATCAGGGTATTGGTGATTTTTCTTTCTTTTTCTTTTTTTTTTGCAATGCTGTTTATTAAACACACAAGAATGAAACTAAAGTCACAGTAAAATCAATTTTTTTTCTAGTGTCTTTACAGCTTATGTAATTAAAAACCAACCCCAATACCCTTGAGATAATTCAGGGGCAATACCATGTATTATCAAGTAGATACATTCCATACAGATTTCTTGCCAGTAATCTCTACAGAACTGAGTTGGTCTGCATTCCCTCCATAGCACTACTAGGTGAATTTGAATAACCGGTGTTAACAGTCACATGCAAACCATTTGTGCTACCCAGGGTCAGCTAAGATGGCATTGTGTGGTTCCAAGGTACTGCCAGTACAAATGCTCAACACAGATTAAGTGAACAGCTAACATAATTTCTAGTGTATATTTCATTTAACTTTGTTACATGTATTTTTTGTCTGATGTGGGTGCATGTTTATGAGTCATTATACATGTAACTTCTACCAAGTCTTCCATCACAATGGACAAACAGCATCTGTGCTGATTTCCCAACATGCCTGTGCACTCCCTCACCCAAGATGACTAAGGGTTGCCATGGCAGTAGAGCTCACAAGAAAATGGAGTGGAAAATCTTGAAAAGGCAGAACCCAGGAAGGAATCACTGTATTCTCCAAACACCAGGCATCTGATACAGATAAAAGTACAAATTTGTTAATTTGGAAATCATTAAAACTTCAAAACAAAAACTACATCTGTGTTCTATTTCCATTTTTTCACAAGGCATAAAAATTCCACTCACAATCTCCAGTGCACATCCACCACATGGAAAGTGCAGGTTGTGCTACACAATGTATCTGCTAATTGTTTCTTACAATAGGCAGTGTCACTGGGAGGGTAAATTGAACTGAAATGCAAAAACTTTTTTTTTTTATTAAAAATCATTTTATTGGGGGCTCGTACATCGTTTTTCACAATACATAAATAAACATACTGTGCCAAGCACCTTCCTATGTCCGCTGCTGTTATCATTCTCCAACCATCCGCCTTTTCCCTTGAGCCCTTAGTATCAGCTTTTCCATCCCTTCCCCTCTTCCCCTGCTCTCCCTTCCCCATCAACCCTCAATACTTTATAAATTATTACTGTTCTGTCATATCTTACACTGCCCGACCTCTCCCCCAACCCACTCCTTTGATGCCCGTCCTTAATATCGGAGCTTATGTGTATATCCTTGCAGTTGGTTCTGTCTCTCTACCCCACTTCTCTTCCAGCAGCTCCAGTCTAACCACTGGCCCGAAGGGGCGCATCCATCTTGGTTTCCCCATATCTCCAGCTCCCCTCTCTACTAGTGTACCTTCTCCAGTCCATCTGGATTTGTAAGGTAGGGTAGGGGGAGGGAGTGGAGGGAGCAACAAGTGGTCTGGAATCGATGGAAAGGAGGGTGTGGGAGGGCTGATCAGGATTAAGCAAGGACAATGAATCTGTGAAAACTTTTTTTTAGTATTTCATTGGGGGCTCATATGGCTCTTATCACAATCCATAAATACATCCATTGTGTCAAGCACATTTGTACATATGTTGCCATCAACATTTTCAAAACATTTTCTTTCTACTTGAGTCCTTGGTATGGGCTCCTTTTATCCCCCCTCTCTCCCCCAGGAATCCTTGATTATTTATAAATTAATGATGTTTTTTCATGTCTTACATTGACCCACTTTTCTGCTGTCAGTCCTCCTGAAAGGGGGTTACATTGTGATTGGTTCCTCCCTCTCTCCCCCACCTTCCCCTTCCCTTCCTGATATGGCTACTCTCATTATTGATTCTGAGGGGGTTATCTGTCCTAGATTTACTGTGTTTCCAGATCTTATCTGTATCAGTGTACATGATCTGGTCTAGCCGGATTTGTAAAGTAGAATTGGGATCACAATAATGGGAGGTGGGGTAGGGGGAGGAGGAAAGCATTAAAGAACTAGAGGAAAGGTATATGTTTCATCAATGCTATACTGCACCCTATCTGGCTCGTCACTTCCTTGTCACCCTTCTGTAAGGGGATGTCCAATTGTCTACAGATGGGCTTTGGGTCTCCACTCCATCCTCCCCCTCATTCACATTGATATGGTCTTTTGTTTTGGGTCTTTGATACCTGACCCCATCGACACCTCATGCACAGACAGGTGTGCTTCTTCCAATGTGAATTTTGTTGCTTCTCAGCTAGACGGCCACTTGTTTATCTGCAAGCTTGAAATGCAAAACCTTTAGGGAAGAGACCAGTGGAAAAGAATAAGAGTACACAGGGCACATTTTACTTTAAAAAAGCAACTGACTAAAAAAAAAAAAAAGCAACTGCCTACTTGGCATAAAATAAAGCAAGGAAATAACTCAAACTGGGGTGTTCATGTTGTTGCTAGGTGTTATGAAGTCAGTTCTGACTCATAGAGACTATATATACAGAGATCTAAAACAAAACATTGCCTTGTCCTACATCAGCCTCACAACTGTTATGTCTGAGCTAACAAACTGCAGTCACTATTTCGACTGTTTTATGGAGGTCAATATTAGGTTTGGTTGACTACAGACAAATCCAGTAACACTCATATATGTATAAGAAGGAGTTTTATATCAAGAAGCAATTTTATGTCAAGAAATCATCCCAGCCTAGTTCAAGTCTGTAATCCAATACTAGTCCATAAGTCCCTCTTCAGACTCATGTAGCCACATGTCATGATGCAGAACACATGAAGATCACATGATCACACATTGGTGGTGCATAGTTGTGAGGATACAAAGTGGTAGAAACATGACTGCTCTCAGGAGATAAATAGCTCAGTGGAGGCCAGGCCTATTCCCTGTACCTTCTCTTTTCTATTGTTAAGACACTCAGAGCTGCAGGAGACACATGTGGACCCATGGCAGATTGAGATGCTTCCACTGCCACTAGATCCATAGAACTTTCTCCCCACTGGCCTGTGATCTTCCTGCATTTGGCATCATTCCATTTGCTCTGTGAGTCTAAAGAGGAATTTATGGACTATTACCAGACATATGGGCTAATATCGGACTTACGGACTTCATCAGGACTGGGCTGGGATGTTTTCTCAATATCCAATTAGTCTTTTATATAAAGCTCTTTCTTATACACGAGTGTCTTTTTTCCAGAGACTGGTCTCTCCTGATAACATATTCAAAATATTTGGGAGATGAGTGAACGTACTGGTTGTGCTTCTTTTATGACAGATTTGTTTGCTCTTCTGACAATCCATGGTACATTCAATATGCTTCACTAACACTTTAATTCAAATGCATTAACTCTTCTGTGATCTTCCTCATTCATCATCCAACTTTCATATGTATATGAAGGCAATAAAAATAACATGGGTTGGGTCAGGCACCATTTAGTCCTCCAAGTTATATCCTTCTCTTTAATATTTTAAAAGAGTCTTTTTGCAGATTTTCCCAGCACAATTCATTGTTTAATTTCTTGACTGCTGATTGTGGAATCAAATAAAATGAAATCTTGGCAACTTCAATCTTTTTCTGCTCATCATGATATTAGATATTTGCCCATTTGTATGGCTTTTGATCTTCTTTACATTGTTGTAGTCCATACTGAAGGCTTTGATTTTCATCAACAAGTACTTCCAGTTCTTGTTTCAAATACGATTGTATCATCTGTATATCTCAGGCTGTTAATAAACTTTCCACCAATCCTGATGCCCTATTCTTCTTCATATAGTCCAGTTTCTCAGCATAACCTTCACACCACTTTCTTTTCTGAATCTAACTTCAATTGCTGACAGCTGTCAATGTACTGTTGCAAGACTTCTGAACTGTCTTCAACAAAATTTTATTTGCATGTGATATTAATTATATTTTTCAATGATTTCTGCATTCTGTTCGGTCAACTTTCTTTGTAATAGGGCAAAAATATGAATCTCTTCCAGTTGGTTGGCCAAGTAGATGTCTTTCGAACTTCTTCGCATAAACAAGTGAGTACGTTCAGTGATTAGTCAGCTTGTTGAAACATTTTAATTGGTATTCCATCAATGAGTGGGTCCTAAATTTTTGATAATGCCTTCGATGCAGCTTGAACTTCTCCCTTCAAAACTATTGGTTCTTTAAAAAAAAAAAAGAAGAAGAAGCTTATTCTGAATTAGGCAAGGATTTACAAATTAGATCATCATTTTATTGTCAATAACTTATTAAGCCTGTCCATGGTTGCCCTGTTTCCATCTCTGCCTCCCTTCCATTATCTTGTTGGATGGAAATCTCCTTCACCATCCAAGTTATTAACTATCTACCTTTAAACTCTGACCTTCTCTTCCCTCTTTCCTACCCGGCCCTTTTTAAGTGTAGAAAGTCATATATATACACACACACACACCCACACACCCACACACACACACACACACACACACACAGACACATACACACACACATACCAGTAATGTCATACAATATTTGTCCTTTTGTGATTTCAATTCCATCGAGGTGCTTCATAAATTCATCATTCTCTACATCCCATAGGATTCCATTGTGAATATGCATCAAAGTTTATTTATCAATTCTTCCACCTATAGGTATTTAAGTTGTTCTCATCTTCTTACTATTGTGGACAGTAATAAACATGAGTCTGCATATATCTGTTCTTGCTACATTATCACTTTAGGGTATATACTAAATAATAACTCAAGTAGTGAGACTACTGGATCATATGGTATTTCTAATTCCCATTTATTTGAGGTAGCATCATACCTCTTTTTTACATGGTTGCACAGCTCTGTAGTCCCAACAGCAATACATGAGGGTTGTAATCTTTTGGCATCATCTCCAGCATGTTATTTTCTGTTCTGGTTTGTTTTAATTTTGCTATCAATGATAGCTTGTTTTAATTTGCATCTCTCATAGGGCTAGTGCTTGCTTTCTTCATGTCTGTTGGTTGCTGAATATTTTGCTGTGACTGCTCATGCCTTTTGCCCATTTTCTTTTTTTTTTAATTTTTTTTTATTTTTGGTTTTTTTTTTTTTTGAGGGGGTGGGCATCACTGCTCTCTGGTGGGAGTGGGAGGCCCAGCCTTGCTCCTGGAGAGCTGCTGCTGGATTTGAACCACCAACCCAGTGGGCCGCAGTCCCACACTCAACCACTATGCCACCGGGGCTCAGCCCCTTTTGCCCATTTTCTAATTAGATTATTAGTCTTTTTCTTTTTAAGGCGTTGAAGTTTTCTATAGATTTCAGTTATGTCCTTGCCAACACTTTTCTAACCTTCAGTCTAGGTATTCTCTTTTTACTCTTTTGGTGAAGTCTTTTGATGTGCATAAGTATATATTTTACAAGGTAATATCATTATCTCTTTATCATATACTACCTTTTGATATACCTGAACACTGACTGCTTATTTTAGGTACCTTGACTTTGTATATTCTCTCCTTTTGATGCTTCCTGCATTGTTCAGTATTTTGCTCATTGAATTCTTGAAGATTTTAACTCAATGTTTAAATTTTTTCTTTCATTTCTTTCAGTTTGAAATATTTTGAGTGAATTCTTCCCTTTTGACTTTCCAATTCCAGGTGTTTGTACATTTCATTATAATTATTTTGTTTTCTAGAGCTGCTCTAACCTTTTCTGTTCAACAATTATATATTTCACCATTTCGTCTCCTTTCTTTAGCTACTCTACCATCTAGAATAAGTGTCAGAGTCTCTTCTGATATCCATTTTGGTCCTTCCTCCCTTCCTTTCTTGTTTTTAATGATGTTTTGCTTTCTTCATATACGATATTCTTTTTTAGGAGCTTTATTAGCATATACCATATAATTAAATCACATTAAGAAGCTTTGTGGTATCAATTTCAGAAGTCTTTTTTAATACTCATTACTTTTAGCTCCTTGTCTTCCCCTGTCATGTCCCTATCCAGTTACTCTCTTTACAGGTCTACCTATCTTCGATTTCATATACAGAAAATCATATAAAACAAAGCATGATCAAAGCAAACAAACAATCAAAAAGGGCAACAATGATTAGACAGAATATAGAAAAATCTCAATCAAAGAGAAAACAGATAACATAAAAAACTGAAACAATCAAATTGGGTCAAAAGGGTGATCAAATGATTACATTTTAATCTAACTACATCTGCCATCATCAACTTTACAATGATCTCTGTACAAAAGCTAAGCTATTCACACCCTGAGACTTATTAGAGTGTATTCAAAGAAGACTTAATCCATATGGAGATCCTGCAAATGGATTTTAGGCTTCTATTACCGTCCATAACTTTCTGCAAACCAGCATACATAATTTAAGCTCTATATTTGAGTGTAAGCAGACCCGAATAGCCACCAATGCACCTAATTTCACCACAAAAACTACATCAAAATGTGCTGAAAATCTCAGTTTATACACAAATATATATGGTAATCCTGGGATCACACAGGCTAGTGTGCTTCTTCCGTGTGGACTTAATTGTTGCCCCACTTAGATGGATGCTTATTTAAATGTAAGTCTTTAAGCTCCCAGACTGTACACTTTCTTCTAGCTAGGCACCATATCGTTTCTTCAACACTTTTTTTAAAAACTGTTTTATTGGAGGCTCTTACAACTCATAACAGTCCATACATCAATTTTATCAAGCATATTTGTACATATGTTGCCATCACAATTTCTAAACATTTACTTTTTTAACTATTAACATTAAAGATTTATTTCAGAGACTGAGAATCATATGCTCGAATATATGACTTGTATGCTTCCTGGACTGACATATGAAGGAAGTTCTTTTCAATACATTTTTCAAGCTGAGACTGAATATCAGAAATTTTGGACCATGAAAACTCAAATTCGCTTAGAGGAACCTTGGCTTGCTTCAAGTAACGCAGGAAACCCAGTTCTTCTGGATGCAAAATGAGCAAGGCATGCCCTCTTCCATGTAAGTCCCTGGCTGTTTGGCCCACACAATGAATATACTGCTTCAGGTCATCTGGAGGGTCATACTGAACAATCCAGATGGCTTCGGGAATGTCCACCCCCGAGCAGCCACATCTGTACACAGTAAGGTCCCTGAATCTGCATTGAAGAACTGAAAAAATGTGGTTTTTTTTTCCATTTACTTTCTATTGAGCCCTTGGTATCAGTCCTTTTTCCCTCCCCTCCCCCCCCCATGCCTCTTTGATAACCTATAAATTATTTTCTTTTCTTACACTGACCACTGTCTCCTTTCACCCACATTTCTGTTGTTCATCCCCCTGGGCAGCGGGGGGAGGGAGATTATGCCTTGATCATTGCGTTAAGTTTCCCCCTTTTCCCCTCCTCTGGCCACCTTTCCACTACCTTCTTGTATGGCTACTACCATTTCTGCTCCTGAGGGTTTATCTAACCTAGATTCCATGTGTTGTGAGCTCTTATCTGACCAGTGTACATGCTCTGGTCTGGTCAGAACAGAAAGGCAGGACTGGGGTTATGAGAGTGGGGAGGGTAAGGAAGCCTCAAAGAATCAGAGGAAAACTGTGTTTCATCGCTGCTATATTGTGCCCTAGTTGATTCATCTCTTCCTTGTAACCCTTCTGTGAGGAGATGTCCTATTGTGTATAGATGGGTTTTGGGTCTGTGCTCTGACTCCACCTCGTTCTCAACAATATGTTTTTTTGTTTGTTTGCCTGTTTGGGTCTTCTGGTATCTGTTACCTGATTCCGTCAACACCTCATGATCACACAAGCTGCTGTGCTACATCCACGCAGGCTTACTGCTTTTCTGCTACATGGCCACTTGTTTAACTTCAAGCCTTTAAGATCGTTTACACTGTATTTTTTGATTGCTGAGCACCACCAACTTTCTTCACCACATTTGCTTATGCACCCAGTTTGTTTTCAGCGATCATGTCAGGAGGGTATCACAAAATGCCATTTTGCTAGAACAAAATGTTCTTGCCTTCAGGGAGGGCTTGAGCAGAAAGAGGCCCAAAGTCCATCCACTTTCATTTTTATGTATTACCATATAAATATATGTACATGGGCCAATATCTCTACATTTATGAATGAATATATTTACATAAGTGCACAACTGTGTTTATACCTTTATCCATAGCTTTATCCATATCCTCCTTGATCTTTCCTGTTTCCTTTTACATCCCTCTTGCCCCACCATCAAGTTCACCCTTTTATCTCTTAGTAATTCCTCTTAGCTAGATTTCTATTGCCTCAACATCACTGGAATGTCTAGTTTAATTCCCCAGTTGTTGCCTTGTGTATGGCGTTGTTTGCTCACTACTCCTTTTCCCCACCTCCCCATTCCCACAGGTCCCTTCGTCAACACACTTTTCTATAGCATCATGTCAACTAGGATCTCTTTATGAAAGCTAGCACCAAGCAGGGCCATGTTATAAGAACTAATTGTTCTTAGATTGGGGTCAAATATACTTAGTATTTATAGATGTCTGGTTTATGTTTTATTTATTATGTATGATACTCGATGTCATTTCAAAGCTCACTGGGTCTTCTCTCATTTGCATTCAATATATCAAATCTGTTCCTGAAATGTTCTTGAAATTCAGGTGTAATGCACTCAAGGTTGTATTTAGGCTCTCAGCAATTTGGTTTCACTTTTTTCCATGTCAACCAGAACTTGCATATGCAAAACTGATGGGTTGTCTTCTATTTGACCTCTAGTCTTCTTTTGGCTAATGCTATTGAGTTTCTCCATCATCTGTTTCAACAGATAGTTAATTTGATTCCTGTATATGTCATCTACAAGGTGCCCTGGTGGCATAGTGATTTTGCCTTGGGTTGTTAATGGTAAGCAAGTTCAGCAGTGTAAATTCACCAAGGACTCTGCAAGAAGAAAATGGTGCTTTCAAGTCCCATAAAGAGCACGCTTGACACAATGTATGGATGGATGGATTGTGGTAAGAGCTGTACGAGCCCCCCAAAATGATTTTTAAAAAAGAATAGCAAACATTTTTTAAAATAAAAAAGTTACAGTTTCAGAAACTCACAGGGGCAATTCTCCTCTGTCCTACAGGGTCACTGTGAGTTGGCATTGCCTCGATGGCTGCAAGTTGGATGAGGGGTTTTGGATAGTCCACCTGGCACAAAACTCAAATATAGAGTCACTATCTATGTTGTTGAAAATGGCTATTTACAATGAAAAAGTCATTCACGTGCAAAATTCTGTCACGTGACTTCCAGCTTTATTTCTACCCACGTCTGTGACTTCCTCTTTCACATTCTAATCACCAATAATTACAAATGCATCTTAATTGTATGGCTTTATCAATTTCAGACTGAAGTTGGTAAAATTCTTCAATTTCTTGCAATTCACTAATTTTAGTGATTAGTGTGTAAATTTGAATAATTGCATTAACTGAACTTCCTAATAGGTTGATAAATATTATTCTATCATACAAAGCATTGTATATTAAGACAGATCCTGAAATATACTTTCTGTTGATGAATTGGATTACACTCCTGTTGGATTAGTCATTCCTAGCCTAGTACACCAAATGACTATAGGATTCAAAATGGCTAATACCAGCCTATTACAGGTCACTAATGCCTAAGATATTAATCTTTACTTATTCCATTTCATTTTTAACAATTTCCAATGTTCCTAGATTCATCCTTGTATATTCTACCTCCTAATTATTAATGGATAGTTGGTGGTTTCTTCTTAGTTTGAAGAAGTTCAGTTCCTAACAGTTTGATGCTATCTGCATGATTAAGGTATTTTGAGTTTCTTACAACTGGATGGGTTCATCTTCCAACACTATATCTAATAATGCTCCACTGTTATTCATAAGGCTTTCAAAAACTAAGCTTTCAGAAGTGTACAGTCTATCCCCCTTTTCTAGTCTCTTTTCAGTCTGGAAGCTCAGCTGAAATATGTTCACCATAAATGATCCAGATGATCTTTGAAGTACCAGTGTAATAGCTTCTAGCACTACAGAAACTTTCAAGCCACCATAATACTATAAATGGACAGATTAATGTTGGGGGGATTCATAAAACCATAGAATATTTTTAATTAAAAAAGGTATAAGACAGGGTTTTTTTTTTTCTTGGCATCACTGCCCTGGTGGGAGTAGGAATACAGGGTTTTGATAACCTAGTATACCATCTTGTTAGACTATACAACAAGAGATGAGCTGAAATTTTGCATCCTGAATTGGATCATCACTAGAATTACAGGTGGTATAGACACTTGTAGTATCCATTCTCTACTTTCTCCTCTCTAAGGAGATTCAAATTTTCAGACGACAGAAGTAGTTCTTAACTCTGAGCAGTCTTGCCGACGGGATCATTGGCAATGTTGGGAGACATTTTTGGTTGTCATACCTAAAGGTTAGTACTATTGCTACCTAATGAGTGAAGGCCAGAGATGCTGGTAAACAGCTTGCATGCACATCAAAATTTTATTTACTTAAATTTTCTTTTGTCTTTTAATTGGAGGTTTTATTTATTTTTTAATAAATCATTTTACTGGGGCTCTTGCAGCTCTTATAATCCATACACCAACTGTATCACGCACCTTTGTATATATGTTGCAATCATCATTTCCAAAACATTTCATTTCTACTTGAACCCTTGGCATCCTCTTCTTTTTTTCCCTTCCTTCCCCCACACTCGTGAAACCTTGATCATTTATAAATTATTTTTATTTTCATATTTTGCACTATCTGCTCTATCCCTTCATCCATATTTCTGTTGTTCAGCCCCCTGTGGGGGTCAAGGGTTATACATTGATCACTGCTATGAGTTTCCCCTTTCTCCCTCCACCTTCCCTTTATCCTCATGGTATCACTACTCTTATTATTAGTCCTGAGGGGTTTATATATCCTGGATTCTTTGTGTCCAGAGCTCTTATCTGTACCAATGTACATGCTGTGGTCTAGCGAGATTTGTAGATAGAACTGGGGTCATGATAGTGGGGAAAAGCGGAGGGGGGAGGTGAGAGAGGAAGCATTAGAGAACTTAAGGAATGTTGTGTGTTTTATCAGTACTATATTGCACCCTGCTGGCTCATCCCTTCCTTGTGTCCCTTCTGTGAGGGTGTATTAGTCTGAGTTGACTAGAGAAACAAATTCATAAACATATGTGTTTAAGAAAAAAGTTTTATACAAAAGAGGAATTGTATATTAAGAAAACATCCCAGCCCAAATCAAGTTCATAAATTCAATATTAGACCACATGTCTATTATTAGTCCATAAAAGTCTCTTCAAACTAATGCAACACAAGCAATGACACTGAGTGCAGGAGGATCACAAGCCAGTGGGTCAAAAGTCTCATAGATCCAGTGGTGGTGGAAGCACCTGAGTGCTAATGTGGGTCTCCACATGGCTCTCCTTCAGTTCCAAGGCTCTGGCTGCCATAAACATAGCTCCATGTGTTTTGTCAACAGAAATGTCTCATAGGGAAAGAGAGTCTATCTGGCCTCCAGTGAGCTATTTGTCTCCCTATGCACCTCTTAAATGAAGTTATCAAGCTGCAACCTGATTGACAGGTTAGAAGACTCCACCCCTACACATGTTGATAGCAGATTATGTAACTACCACAGAGGGGAATGTCCAATAGTCTACAGTTAGGATTTGAGTCTCCACTTCAACCCTTCTCGTTCTCCTCAAAATGGAGTTTGTTTTGGGTCTTCTCATGCCTGATACCTGATTTGTTTGCGACCTCATAAGTGCATGGGTTGGTGGGCTTCTTCCATATGGACTTTGTTGCTTCCCTGCTAGATGGACATTTGTTTAACTTCAAGCCTTTAAGACACTAAATCTTTTGATAGCGAGGTACCATCAGCTTTCTTCACCACATTAGATTATATACCCATTTTGTCTTCAGCTATCATGGTAGGAATGTGAGCATCACATACTTAACCTGTAATATATGTACATAGACTGATACTTCTATTGTTATAAATTAATATATTTACATATGTACAAAAAGTTATTTTACCAAAAATGACATACCCTCATTCCTGTGCTAGCACATTTTCCCAGTTTCTCTCTCATACAGGTGGGGGGGGGGAGGGGAGGGGCAGGGGGAAGGTGGTGCCTCTCATCCAAACAGATGTGAAAAAGGAAACAAAAGCCCTAGTTATTATTAGAAATCATTTGAAACCATAGGAAAATCAACTTTATGAGGAAATGTGGATTGCAAACGCAGGGTTCAGATGAGGGCTTGTTCCGTTAATGACACTTAAAGAAATAAGCCACTTTTTAGGCGATGTCACATTTTACGTTTCCTTTCTTAATTATAATCATTCCCTTACTTCCCACAACACACTAAATAAAACCACGTCAACATTGTGATTTCAATAAAGAACAGGCTCACTAATTTACACAGAAGATTATCAACAAGTGCAGTATATGGACAGTAAGATTTTTAAATGGATCAAACATGCCATCCTATATGCAATGGTGGCTTGCATATACATGCCCATGTATCACTAGAGTCCATGTGTATTACTTTATATGGTTAAAGATGCAATTAAATTAGAATATCAAAATAAATTCAAGGTGGATCCCCAAACCATTAGGGTCATTAATGAGAGAACTGGGATAAGCCTGAGAACCTTGGCACAAGGAATACATCGGCTATCAGAAAAAGGGAAGGAGAAAAATACAGAGGAGTCACAAATTGAAAAATGGGATATACTGAAGAAAAAACACCTGTGTATATTGAAAGAACTCATCAAAAAAGTAATAAGAAAGCCCACAAACTGGCGAAACATCTCTAGCAATGACACATCAGACAAAGGCTTTACTATAAAAATCTATAATACTTTGCTGGCTTACAATAAGGAAAAAACTAATTGCCCATTAAGGTGGGCAAAGGACCTGAACAGAACTTTCATGGGGCAGAAATCTGAATGGCCAATAAACATATGAGAAAATGGTCCTGATCATTAGCCATAATGCAAATGCAAATTAAAATAACTATGAGATACTACCTAACATCCTCAAAGATAGCCCAATTCAAAAAAATCAGAAAATAACAAGTGTTGGAGAGGTTGTAGTGAGAAAGGAACTCTCATCCACTGCTGGTGGAATTGTAGGCATGTTCAGCCATTATGGAAATTGATTTGGTGATATCTAAAACAGATGGAAATCGATCTACCATACAACCCAGTAATCCCTCTACTGGGCATATATCCATTAGCGGCAAGTAACAAACCATGGCTAGACACCTGTGCCCCAATGTTCATTGAGGCACAGTTTACAATTTCAAGGAGTTGGAAACAACCAAGATTTCCATCGATGAATGAATGCATCAAAAAATTTTTGTACATACATAAAATGGGAGTACTATGCATCCCTAAAAAGAAGTGATGCACGCATGAAGCACATCGCCGAATGGGAAGAACTGAAGGAAATCATGTTAAGCTAAGTAAACCAAGCACAAAAGGACAAGCGCAACATGAGTCCACTGAGGTAAGCTTAAAAAATGGAGCACAGGGGCAAAGCTACTCGATGCAGACATTCCTGGGATGAGGTCCAGGTACTATGGCAGGATCCAAACCCAATTCAAGCATACATATGGCAACCAACTAAATAGGAGGGAGAAAGAAAGAGGAAAAAACAAAACAAAAAAAGTCATGGTAATGGGGGAGCAGGGCACTAACCTACCCAAAGGGAGGTTATTATTTATATCTCCACAGGAGAGGGAAAGGAAGACCATGCTTCACCTCAGTGCACAAAAATGTGAATATAACATATCGGCATGTACCAGGAAACTCACTGAGAGGTCTGCAGGGCTGGCCCCAATCCTAATTATGTGGACCACCCATCCACCCCCCAAAAGAATGCACTTTACAGGATACCACTGGGGAGAGGAGCACATCTGATTAGAGCACACAGAAGAAATGAAGAGGGATGGAGAAGGAGGGGAACACATCGTGGCCCATCACTCCCAAGAACAATATTCCTGTTCAGAGTAGATAATTCACAGAGGACCATAGGGCTGACCCCACCTCAAGACATGACATCCCTCACTGAACCATAGCACTACGGGGGACAATACTGGAGACGGTGCAGGAATTGCTCCTGATTTAACCCCATCACACTGGGACGAAACACTAAGGGCATGCAATACATCAGGCAAGGGCAGCAAAGCAATGAAATCCCCAGGGAATACCAAAAATAGACTTTGAGGACAGAGTATGACACCCTATCAAATTCAAATGGAAAACACTCCTAAAGGTCAAAAAACATACCTGCAACTGTTTATAGGCTTTTCCTTTATTGTCATTGGCTTTCTATTTGTTCGTGGTATTTTGTTTTTGTTTTGTTGTTGTTGCTGCTAGTTTTGTCTTTGTTGCTTGGTTTGGTTTTGCCTCGTTTTTGCACTTATTAATGTCTCTGTATGGTTTGGGGACTTATTAATGTCTCTGTATGTCTGTCTAGATAGGATGGGGGGATAAACAATTCAAAGACAAAAGCAATGGAACAGATAGTTCTATGGGGACATGGGAGAAGGGGAGGTGGAGAAAGGAAAAGGGTTGTATGTCAACCAACTCAGGAACGAGGGAACAACAAGTGAACTAAAATCAATGGAGAGAAGGATGTAGGATGCCGAGAGGGTTTAATCAAGGGCAATGTAACAGTGAGGAATTACTAA
Source organism: Nesogale talazaci (assembly GCA_004026705.1). NCBI lineage: Eukaryota > Metazoa > Chordata > Mammalia > Afrosoricida > Tenrecidae > Nesogale > Nesogale talazaci. The sequence continues at coordinate 9,253 of PVJH01009171.1, read as the reverse complement.
GCCCAAATGAAGGTCAGACATAATAGTGGGGCAAGAGAAAAGTGAAAGCAAACAGAGGAAAGAACTAGGAGGCAAGGGACATTTACAGAGGTCTAAACACTGGTGTGTACATATGTAAATATGTTTATATATAATGATAGAAATGTATTTCTATCTATATGTTAAGTATTAAGGTAGCAGATGGACATTGGGTCTCTACTCAAGTACTCCCTCAACACAAGAACACTTTATTCTAATAATCCGGCATTCTGAGATGCTCACTTTCCTGACACGATTGCTGAAGACAAAATGGATGCATAGCAAATGTGGTGAAGAAAGCTGATGGTGCCCAGCTATCAAAAGATATAGTGCCTAGGATCTTAAAGGCTTCAAGATAAACAAGTGGCCAACTAGCTGAGGAGCAACAAAGCCCACATGGAGGAAGCACACCAGCCTGTAGTGATCATGAGGTGTCTATGGGATCAGGAACCAGGCATCAAAGACTCAGAACAGAAAATACCATGTCAATGTGAATCAGGGGAAGTGCGGCGGAGAACCAAAGTCCATCTTAGGCAGCTGAACATCCTCTTACAGAAGGGTAACAAGGAAGAGATAAGCCATTCGGGGTACAGTACAGCACCAATGAAACATACTTTTCCTCTAGTTCTATAATGCTTGCTCCCCACCACTAACATGCCCTCTACCTTACAAATCAGACTAGACCAGAACATGCACATGGGTACAGATAAGAATCCACAACACAGAAAATCCTGGAAGATAAACCCCTCAGGGCCAACAATAAGAACCCAAGAGGGTAAGGGGAAGAAGAGGGAGAAAAGGGACTTGATCACAAGGATCAACATATAACCCCCTTCCAGGGAGATGAACAAGAGAAAAGTGGGTGAAAGGTGACAAAGAGCGATGTAAGATATGAAAATAATAATCTATGACTTATCAAGAGTTCATAAGGGAAGGAGGGCAGGTGAGGAAAGGAAAACATGAGGAGCTGATACCAAGGGCTCAAGCAGAAAGAAAATGCTTTGAAAATGATGATGGCAATATATGTACAAATGTACAGATCTATGGATGAATGCATGGATTGTGATGAGATATAAGAGCCCCCAATAAAAGTATTTATAGAAGATCTTTTAGGGCTGAGCCCCAGTGGTATAGTGGTTGTGCACAGGACTGCAGCCCACTGGGATGGAGGTTCAATTCCAGCTCCACAGAGCAAAGGCTGGGCCTCCTACTCCCACCACCTGAAGGCAGTGATGCCCAAAAAACCAAAAACCAAAAACCAAAAAAAAAAAATCTTTTAAAGTCAGGATCTTGAAAAGAACAGTTTCTAGATGGGTCCTATAAAGTTCTGATACATCCAACCATTTGCATGAACCTTACAACACTATACTAAATGAAATAGGTAAAATATAAAATGACAAATATTGTCTATCTGACTTACATGAAGTATCTATACTAGGTGTGTAGGCCAGGTTGACTAAAGATACAAATCCAGTGATACTCATATATGTGTATGAGAGAGCTTTGTTATCAAGAAGTAATTATATATAAAGGAAACATCCCAGCCCAGTCCAGATTAAGTCCATAAGTCCTATACTCATCCATAAATTCCTGTTTAGACTCACATAGCCACATGCAGAATGCAAGGAGATCACAGGCTGGTGGCTGCAGAGTTGTGTGAATTGAATGGCAGTGACTCCATCACAGGTCTCAAATCCATGTGACTCATCAACAGGAAGGTGAAGGCAGAAAGACAAAGAGGAGGTTCCCAGGAACCTCCTTATGAGTAGGGCATGTCCACAAGGAGGTACCACCAGGCTGTGATCTGATTGACAGGCTAGACTCCAACCCTACACTTCTATCTATCAAGTTGACATGAAACTATGCAATTGTCACACTAAGCTAATGCATACAAATGTTTATCAGTGGTTACCAGGGGCTAGAGTAGCGGTTCTCAATCTGTGGGTCACGACCCCTTTCGCAGGAGTCACCTAAAACCATTAGAAAACACATATTTCCAATGGTCTTAGGAACCGAAACACCACTCCTCTATCCATCTATCCTCTATCCAGGTGGGTCCACCCACATGCAGATATGCACACATATAAGTTCCAACATGAAGACTGTTACCCAAACTACATCATGCTTCAAGGCAATATTTCCTTTATTTGTAATTAGAAATAAATATTTCACACTATGTAATTACATATTATTTTTGTAATTAATCACAATGCTTTAATTATGTTAAATTTGTAACAATGAAAATATATCCTGCATATCAGATATTTGCATGATGATTCAAAATAGTAGCAAAATTGCAGTTATAAAGTAGCAATGAAAATAATTTTATGGTTGAGGGTCACAACATGAGGAACTATATTAAAAGATTGAGTCATTAGGAAGGTTGAGAATCACTGGTCTAGAGGAAAAGTAGAAAGAGGAGTTATTGCTAAAGGCACTGATCGTCTATTTGGGTCATGTACCTTTTGAATATTTATAGTTTCAAAGCACTGTCAATGTAACTTATGTCTCTGAACTATATATCTAAAAATGACTGAAATGACAAAAATTTATCATGTGTATTTTACCACAAGTTAGAAGCAACATCATGCACACCCTCTACAGGAAAAGGGATTGGCTATGCCAGCATAAGAAGTTCTGCTGATGTGCTCCTAAGTAAAACTGGCACAAATTACAATCTCAAACATACAAAAACTCTAGAAAGTATCTTACATATACGGGTGAATGTATGGAATGTGATAAGAAATGTAAGAGCCCCCAATAAAAGTATTTGAGCCCTGCTGGCATAGTGGTTGTGTTGGTTGTGTGCAGGACTGTGGCCCACTGGGATGGAGGTTCAATTCCAGCAGTGGCTCCACAGAAGGAAAGACTGGGCCTCCTACTCCCACCACCATAGGGCAGTGATGCCCAAAAAACAAAAAACAAAAAAATAAATAAATAAATAAATAAATTTTGAAAGAGAATAAAAGAAATGCCTATTGAAGAAATTGAATAGAAATTCTATAACTTGAAAGACCTGTGGTAGTTGAACCAAGATTGTACTTTCTTTATCTCCTTTCAGATTTCATACCAGAGTGAGTTAATCAAAGCTCATTCTCCACTTAGCATCCAGTTGAAGCACTTTTTTGTGGAGATTGTGGTGAAAGGCAATTGAAAATGTATTTGTGGGTATAAGCTAAGTGTAAATCACCAGTTTCCAAAAGAGAACTATGGAATAAAGCAGCTTGGAGGAGTTTTTCTGGAGTTAGAATAAGTATTAAATAATTCCTTCAAAGGAACCATAATTTCATTTGTAAAGCAATTGTAGAAAATAAATTAAAACAGAGCAATCAGCTAACAGGATAATAAGGGGTAGAAAGGGAGGAAGTAAAGCAAGAGGTCCTGTTGAAACCCATTGACACCACTGATGGCCTCATTGCTACTTGCTGGTTGGCAGTTTAAAGCCACCAATCCCTCACCAGGCCAAAGAAGGATTTTTTTTACCCCCCGTAAAGAGTGACAATCTCAGCAACAACAGGGCAGTTTTACCCTGCTCTGCGGAGTGGCTATGCGTCAGAATTGACGGATGGCAACAAGTTCTTGTTTAGTTTAGGGGCACTTGTGGGTGAGTGGGTGAATTGGAGGGGTCATTAAAATAAACCATAAACAAATAAACAATAGAATAATAACAAATCTGGGAAATAGGGAAAGGTAATATCTAGATTTTCTTTTAATTCCATTTTCCCACAAAAACTTTGAAGCCCTTTGTATGACCTAAAACAAAGATTTCAAGACAAAATTGAGACAGATAAATAAGAGGAAGTATAATACACACACTGAGAAAAAAAGCAAACAATAGACACTACTATATGAGAGATGTCAGATTTTTCCAAAGACTTCATTAGTAGCCACCCTAAACATGTTCCCAAAATGAAAGGAAACCATGATCAAGGAAATAAATGAAGATATGATGGTAAAGAATGGTCAACTGAGAATATCAATAAGCACTTCTGCTAAAAACGATTGCTCACATACCTTTGAACTACAAAGAGAAGAACCAAGCAGTCTTACCTTAGGACTCTAGAGCCAAAGTCAGAGACAGAAGAACTAGATGGCACTTGGCTACTACTGCCAACCACTCTGATAAGTTCACAATAGAAAGCCAACAGAAATGGAGAAAACTGTAAAACAAAATTCAAAATCATTAAAAAGAAACCACACTTACTGATCTGATAGAGACGGGGAACTCCAATAACTATGGTCCTCAGACATCTTTCAAGCTTAGAATTAAACCTAATATCTACTTTCAGTCAGAAAAGAGACAGGCCTATAAAATGAGCAGCAATTCTCATGAGGAACATACTCCTCAGAACAATTAATCATAAAGGAGCATAAGGGCAGCAACTGCTCAAAAAACAAAGTTCAGAAAGCAGAAAAGGATAAATGGAAATGGGAAACCAGGTAGAAAGTGAGAAGAGTGCTATTACATTGAGGGAATTGAAACCAATGTCATGAAAAAATGTGAATGAACTGTTGAATATGAAACTTAAATGCTTTGGAAACTTGGATCCAAACCACAGTAACGAGGAAAACCAAAAAAATAAATAAAAACCACAGAGACCAACAAGGTTAACAAGGGGCCACGGGTGAAGCATGCTTAGAGCTGCTAGAAATTAACCACTATATTTACTTCTAATTTTTTTTTAAAAAAAGGAATGAGATGAAACATCTTAATTTATATTTGTTACCTACTTTCAGTGGTAGACTGTTTAAACAGCTTATTCAGAAAGTCAAAGTTTCAGAATTAGAAGTACCAGATATACTTGTATAAAAGCTGGGTTTTCAGCACATTTTTAATGCAGTTTTTGTGGTAAATTTAGGTACCTCTGCTGATATTCGGGTCAGCTTATACTTGGCTGTATAATTTGCAAATTGCCTGAACGCAAATTTTATCAGTCACTGACTCAACTTGTACCCAGAAAATTATAAGAGGACACTCTAAAGTCACAATCCCCTGCCAGCCTTGGTTGACTCTTTAGCCTCTGCCCACATGGGACATTCTTCCCTAGTGGCATCTGATCATACTCCCTGGCTCCAGTTCCAACATGTGGGCTTCAAGGAAGCTGAGCACCGAAGTCCCCATAAGCAACCAGGCCAACCTCTAAAAAGGAAGCTTAAAACATCTACGTCCAACTTAGCTAGAAAACAGAAACACAAATAAAACCTATCAATCATACAAAAAAACTGCCACCGAATCCATTTTGACTCACAGTGACACCGTATATAACAGAGTAGAACTGCTCCATAGAATTTTTTGGCTGTCATCCTTAAGAAAGCTGATGACCGAGCTGTTCTGAAGCATCACTGATCAGGTTCAAAGTGTCAGCCTCAAGTTACCAGCTGATCATCAACCGCTCATACTACTCAGGAATCCATTTAGACAGAGACTGTGACATTCGCACTTCAAAATGCACAACCTCCCTGCCTTTGCTTACTCTCTTTCCTGGTAAGCAAATCAAAGAACCATTTTCCCCAGGCCATGAAAGATGCTTTCCTACCTGAAAGTCACAGGTACTCTTTTCTAAAATACTATCATGCTGAGAACTTAGGACTAAGGACTTTAGGAGTCTTCCTTTCCCATCTCTTGTCACCTTTCTCATACTTATTCCACGGTAACTTTTAAAAATTCATTAAAAAATAGAACTAAAGAATAGATTAAAAAAAAAAAAGAATAGATTTTTCCCATGAACTTTGTAAAGCCCCTCATGGGTTTTATGCCTGGTGTTGTTTGATACCATAGTAGTGTCCCTGTGAGTGAGAGATAGGTCTCTTTCCTAAGTGTGAAAACTAAGGCTCTAAGCCAGTGGTTCTCAACCTTCCTAATGCCATGACCTTTTAATACAGTTCCTCATGCTGTGGTGACCCCCGCACCCATAAAATTATTTTTGTTACTATTTCATAACTGTAATTTTGCTACTGTTAGGAATTACGTGACCCCTGTGAAAGGGTTGTTTGACCCCCAAAAGGGTTGCAACCCACAGGTTGAGCCGCTGCTTGGCACTAATAATGTTTCCCAAGGCATGAACAAAAAAATCTCAGCAACAACTCACCAGGAGTCACACTGCTTATAAATTTTATTTTTTATAATTAATGAATATCTAATATATGCTTACATCATTTAACCAATTGTGTCCTACTAATAATAGAAAGGATAAATGAATCTAGAAGAAAAATTAAAATATATAATCAAATTATACACATTTTTATTGGAGATGACTTTTGAAACAGTATTTCTATATTAGGTGTATTCTACTCACACGGTTAGCAATTAAAACTATGCCTGGCACATAATAAGCACTCAATAAATGTTAGCTATTATCATTATTACTTATTATATTTTTAATATTAAAAAAAGCTGAAGATTAGCTTCAACATTTCTCCACTTGGTAGAAATTATCTCCCCTGGCAAGCCAGGATGCCTGTCAGGAAAACTACTTGCGAAAGCAAGAATCAACAGTGAGAATAATGGCAATTCCTGGACAAACTCTATGCCGACCACACCTAAAAACTCCAAATATGTTTCTTTGACTATTCCACAACTATTAAGAGTTAAAGGTTTCAGAACTTTGCTAAGCCAATTCCTGATAAACTCAAAATGTAATAAGACAAAATGGGTTGATAAACTGCTAAGTCATGGGTTGTATAAATAGTACTTTACAAAGAAAAGGCTGTAAAACTGGTACAGTTCTTACTGGGTTTATGAAATTATATTTGAAGTATTTTATTTACCTAGTTTTAAAGAATAGGGAGAAATGTCTACTTGTGAGAAAAAAACAAATTTAAATAAGCTGTAAATTTTTAAAAATCATTTTATTGGGGGCTCATACATTCACCACAATCCATACATACATCCATTGTGGCAAACACTTTTGTACATATGTTTCCCTCATCGTTCTCAAAACACTTGCTTTCCACTTAAGTCCCAGGTATCTGCTCATTTTTCTCTCCCTCCCCGCTCCCCCATGAATCCTTGATAATTTATAAATTATTATTATTTTGTCATATCTTACACCATCCAACATCTCCCCTCATCCACTTCTCCACTGTCAGTCCCCCAAGTAGGAGGCCATATGTAGATCCTTGCAATCTGTTCTCCCTTCTCCCTACCTTCCTTCCATCCTTCTATTATCACCCCTCTCACCACCGGTCCTAAGGGGTTTTTCTGACCTGGATTCCCTGTGTTTCTAGTTCCTTTCTGTACCAGTATACATCCTCCGGTCCAGCTAGATTTGTAAGGTAGAACTGGGATCATGATAGTTGGAGGGGAGGGGTAGAAAGTATTCAAGAACTAGAGGAACATAGTATGTTTCATCATTGCTACACTGTACCCTGATTGCCTTGTTCCATCCCCAGGCATTCTGTGAGGGAATATCCACTTGCCCACAAATGGGCTTTGGGTTCCCTCTCTGCACTCCCCCTCATTCACAGTGATATGATTTTCCATTCTTTGATGCCTGATAGCTGATCCCCTCAACACCTCCTGATCATCCATGCTGCTGTGCTACTTCTGTGTGGGTTTTGTTGCTTCTCGGCTAGATGGCTGCTTGTTTACCTTCAATCCTTTATGGCCCCAGACTCTATATCCACTGATAGCCCGGCACTATCAGTTATCTTTTGCTTATGCACCCACTTTGTCCACAGCGATCCTGTCAAGACAGGTTGGTGAGCTTCCATGTGGGATTTACTGTTTCTCAGCTAGATGGCCACTTGTCTATTTTCAGCTTTTAGACCCCAGGTGCTATATCTTTTCATAGTCAGGCACCATCAGCTTTCTTCACCACATTTGCTTATGCATCTGCTTTGTCCGCAGCAATCATGTTGGGAAGGTGAGAATCTCAGACTGTAAGATTATTAGGACAAGATGTTCTTTTATTGGGGGAATACTTGAGCAGGGACCCATTGTCCATGTGTTTCCTTAATATTAACCCTATGAGTATATGTACACTGATCCATTTCCCCTTCATCATATATAAATATATTTACAAATATATATGCCTGTGTTGAGATCACTATAAATGTCCTTGGGCTCCTTGTTCTAGTCTCTATTTCGTTTTACTTTCCTCTTGCCCCACTATCATGTTCAGCTTTCATTTGTGTTTTAGGAATTCCTATCGGCTACATTGTCCTTGATCTAGTCCTGCCAGACCTCCTATACCCTCCTCGCCATCGATTTTCAGTCACTTGCTGTTCTTTTGTCTCTGCACCTGTCAACACCCACTCCTTTTATCCCATCGTTCCCTCTCCCATGTCTCACTGGGAAATGTCATCCCATTGTTCTCTTTTCTGGCTTATTTTCCAGCTTATACTTTCCATATAGAGATGCAGCAATAAAAATATGCCTCAACACAAGACAATAAGAAATAAAAAATAGCTACAACAACAAAAGACAACAAAATTTCAAACTGAACTTGGAAATTTAAGCTCAGCCTCTCTTTATGTAAAAGGCTAACTATAATTTATTATTTGAGATCCAAACAACTAAGTAGCAAATGGATTCCAAGCCCAGCTTTACTACTGTTAACTATATGGCCCAAGAAAATTTCTGATCCCTCTCAAAAAAAAGGCAAGGGGGGGCAGGGGTGAATAACACTCAACCAATAGGACTAATAAACAAAAAAATCACATTCACTGTCATTGAGTCAATTCTAACCCATACAACCTTACAGGACATGTTAGAGTTGCTCCTTAAGATTAGAGAGCATATATGTATAAGTTTGGCAGAGTATTTCTCTTTCTGAACTATTGTGCACTTGACCTAAGCCAAGATATTTTTACTCACTTCAAAAGCATTTGAAAGTGGGGCAGTGAATAAGGATGACCATAGAAGAATTGATGCTTCTGAATTATGGCACTGATGAAGAAAACTGAAAGTACGACAGACTGTCAGAACTAACTAACAAATCTATCTTATAGGGAGTACGACCAATATGCTCCTTTGAAATTAGGATGGTGGACCCTGGGGAAGATGGCGGCCAAACAGGCAGCTCACGCCTGCAGCTCCAGGAGATTGGTGAGTGGGGGATACTGGGGACTGGGTGGGGCTGTTGAATCAGTTTGTTGACACCCAAGAGAGTTCAGAGCACTCCTCTGAACCAGAAGCAGATGTGAACTGAAAGCCAGAAAGCTCCTCCCCACCCCCCGCCAGTCGCCGGAACCCCTACGGATGCCAGCACTCCTCACAGAAGCCACCGCCTGT
>PVJH01009170.1:47500-80749 GCA_004026705.1 Nesogale talazaci | reverse complement strand
AAAAAAAAAAAGAAATGGCAAGATAGTTTGTGATTAAATGGCAAAGAGAAAAGAGACTAGCCAATAGAAACAGTGTTCAAGATTGCTGATTCCCCGGAGGGGCCACAGGGAGGGAAGAGTCAACCAGGGTGCAGCAAATCATGGATGAAACACACTATATTCCTCTGATTCCTTGAGGCTTCCTCACCTCCCACTCTCAGGACCCTAGTACTGCTTCTCAATTCAGACTAACTGGAACATGTGCACAGGAATAGGAGAGAGATGGGGGCTCATGATACATGGAATCCAGAAACAGGAGTGGGAACCGTGATACCATAAGGGTAGAGATAAAGGGGGCAGGGGAAGGGAGAAAGGGGGAATTGATCACAATGATCAACACATAACCATACACGTCCTCTCCAGGGGGAAAGAACAACAGAAAACACAGGGGAAGGGAGGCAGAAGTCGGTGTAAGATACGAAAATAATAATAATTTATGATCTACCAAAGGGAGGGAAGGGGGAAAAATGAGGAACTGATACCAAGGGCTCAATAGAAAGTGGGTGTCTACAAATGAATGAAGGCAACATGCCTGATGCATTCAATGTATGGATTGTAACAAGAGATGTAAAAGTCCCCAATAAAATGATTAAGAAAAAGAGATTGCTGATTCCTTCTGTGGTTGACTCAGTGCATTCTTTTTTAGAAATAAAGAGTCTCTGGGTGGTGAAATGGTTATGTGCTCAACTACTAGCTAGAAGGCTGATGATTTTAACAATAAACGACTTACTTATTTTGAACAATTTGTTTTGCAGTGTTCCATTTTTTTTTGCATCACTGCCCTTGTGGGAGTAGGAAGCCCAGCCTTGCAGCGTTCCATTTTAAGTATCATTCAAAAAAAATTCATTATGCCTTTCTGTAAAAGTGCCTTATGTTGTCTCATATATCCAAGTATTTCTCTTATTCTCACAAGTCTGTGAAGTAGGATGAGTTATTATATCTTTGATTTTACAAAAGAAGAAACTGAGGCATGAAGGGACTTGAATAGGTATTGAGCAAATAGTAATCTATCTTTTAACTCATTCCAACTTAAAAATTTTTTTTCTGCCAAGCAATGGAGAGCAGTAGATAAAGAATAGCTTTATTTTAAAGAAAAAAAATCGGAGCCACAAGATTAATGGACTTGGTTTAATGTGATAATGCATCCTGGAGTTTGAACACATACCCACCCCCTTACCTGTGTGAACTCAAGAATGAAATGGAAACTCACTTATTGTGTGGGCATGAGGATTGACTCAAGGACTGTGACTGGAAGTATTAAAGGTTGTGGCCATGAATCTACGTAACATAAGATCACATCCTGTTATTAAAGACACACTGGTGACTGGCATTAGACTCTTAGCGTACACGAGAGACAACTTCACTAACTCGCTGTTTCTGTGACATTTGAGCCTTGACATTTCAACATCCATTGTTTGCTATTTTAATTTAGTTCAGGAAAGCCAGCAGGTGGAGTGAGAAGTACTCCCACTCTTTAAGATGGACTATCTGACTAAATGCAGGTATTTTCAGATTCTACAAATAGGTAAAAGGGTTTAAGATTTTTACTTTAAACATTTGCTGACAACTCTTTAAGAAAATGTTTGACTAGAGCCACGTTTCATGCTATCAGTTAAGAAGACAATTTGTTAATAACAACAATAAAAAACACCAAGAACAATGTGAGAGGTCATCCAGTTTCACGTCACACTGTGGGTGTGTAGTTGTAAGATTTGCATTTTAATCCTAAAAAAAAAGCAATCCTTGGAGTCCTTACAAAGCACATAGCAATATGGTTCTGAGCTACCCCTCCGGGCCTGTGACACAGTCTTCTGTCACAGCGTGTCACAGAACTCTCACCCTGTGAGAATTGGTGGTTTTCCTGTAATGAATGAATTCATTCACGGGCCCGGGATAATTTCTTCACCATAATCTGATTGCAACACAATTTTTTTCTTCTCTTTTTTTGTTCAGATAAGCATTGTGCCCTAAGTAATGCAGATTTTTACATACACAAGTTTATTTGACTATCAGTGTTTACTACCCGTTCCATAATCCGGATCAAAGAAGGGCATTGCTGCAGTGTTTGTGTTGCTGGTACTGATTAAAGACACACAGTACAGGGAGGAGACATTAGAAAATCTGCAAACCAGGATCTCATTAAAAAAAATTGGGGAAGTATTATTTTTTTTGCTATTTCATGTATATCCTGGCTTGGCATCTTAAAGTGAAGTGTTAGCTGAGTTTTGAGACATATAGATTTTAAAATGTCATTTATTTTACTTATGTATACTAATCACATTAGTAAAGTTTATGCCTCTCTTTAACCACTCCCAACATTCCAGCCTGACAGCACTTGAAAGCTGAGAAGAAATTTCACACATTTGAATATTTTCCACCCTCCTTACACATAGTTTCTTAATGGACAGGTTGAAAGAGTGAATTCTCTTTCTAAGTCTGCTTCTGAACAAATGACTTCTTTTTGACATTGAGAGTTTAATCAGTACCAATTTTAATGTGCCTTGCTATACTAAATTTCTATGGTTCTTTAATAATGCTTAACTACAGAATTATAGATAGGGCCCTTTTCAATAAGCATAATGTTATGCTTCCCTGTTCTGATTAGTCTTATATTACTTGCTTTTATTTAACTTACATATTATATGAACAGAAACAGATCATACAAAATTTGTCTTTAAACACATTATCTTTAGTTTGTTCACAGCCTGGGAAGTGACTATCACTTCCTCTATGCCAACAGAGATATTGAAATAGCTTTAGATATACTTCCCCCGATCTCAACTTTGATAGCTCGATTTATACAGGTGACATTATTGCAGAATCTTTTTTTTTAGTTTATGTCTTTAACATTTTGCAATTTTTAATTGGATTGGATTGGATTGGATGTATCTTTCTTGTATTTCTACTGTCCTTTTTCCTTCCTTAGCATTCTCATTGCCTCAATGATGCAATAATATTTTCATTCTTTCTTTTTTTTTTAATTTAGAATTTACAATTAAAGTAAAAGACCAGGGACATTGACCTGTCTCTTCTCTACAAGAGTGTCTTTTCTTCCTTTTGAAACACCAGTTGTGCCTGTCAGGATCTTATCTTTACATGATTGGACTCTCAATAAGCGATAGATGAATTAAATTATTATGCTTCACTGACTTTAGTATGTATATATCTATATATATCTGTATTCTTTGTTTCTATTTTCCAATTCCCAAGTTCTTACTCTCTCTTCATTCATTCCTCTTATGTTATTTCTTCTAAGTTGCTATTTTGAAGATTATTTTTCATAGGAGTATCAACTCTCATTTTAATTTTCTTCCGTTTGCTAATTAATTTTCATCCACTGTACCATATGAAACTGCTGATATTCAACTATTTGGTTTCAATCTAAGGGTTTTCTCAGCACTTAACACAGTGCCTGGCAAATGTGCAATTAATCTTTGTTGAATGAATAGTAAACAAACCCTCCTTTCCATCAGTTTTTATTAAAATTTTCTATGAAACTTATATACTAAAGGTTGAGAGCTTGGATCATGTTAAGCAAAATGTTAACAATTGTGGACTTGGACATCTCTAACCATCAATAATCTTACTAAATGTGTTGATTATTTGATTCTTTTAGTTCCTTTCATCACCTGAAGATGTGTTTGTTGGTAAGAATGCAGCTACCTACATCCACAAGACCACATGCATAGTCTATAAATGTTACTAAACATATATTTATGGAGCACGTTTATATATTAGTTGGCACCTTAAAAGACTGAAATAACCTTTTACATGTGAAAGGAGAAATAAGGCAACATTATGAGAGTCTCATAGGCAGTAACATGAAATAGCTATATTCTTAAATGATCTATTTCCGATATGCTACTACTGTCAATGCAACTTGGAGAATTTACGTAAGCTTAAATATTAGCAGAGTCCCAGAGAAAAGATAGGTTGCCTGGGTTACTGATTGTGTCATCATTCAAGGACCATTTTAGAATGTCTTAATATATTAAGTCATAAACCAATCTTTTTCAGCATCTGTTAAATAAGATCATCTTTTAATGTATGGACAAATGAGTGCTAGAAATTCTAAGAGGTTGATCTAAGGAAATTTAGTAAGTGACTCAGGGGGAGTGTTGAAACTTGGATTTCTGGTTTCTACCCAATAGGACATATACTTCACCCCTTTGGTAATCAAATTCTTCTTAATCATTCAGTAATTGCATTCATGCTCACACCCTGTGAATCATGACGAGGTCCTTTTGTTCTCTTTTAGTCATGAAAAGGTGAACATCCAGATAGGACTATGATGTTTGTCATTACTTTCTCATGCAATGAAGGCTCTCTGTGGGGTAAATGACCTGGTTTTATCCTAAGTAGGGGTGACCTTTATGCTTGATTCTGGGAAAATAATCTTTGGAGTAATTGGACTGCTTGGGTCTAGGACTTCCAGGCCACACGTGGAAGGAGGATTTGTGCTGGTAGTGGAGTTGCCAGATGAGAAAGACTCCACTGGGAGGCCAATATCAGGTATCCTCAGGAAGCATGATTTCACCTTCCATGCAGGACTGACTAACTAATAAAAACCCTGAAATGCAGGCTCAAAGTGTGCCTGGTTGACAAGAACATCTGTTCCTAAGAACATAGTGTCCCCTTTGTCACCTGGAAGCTCCTTGTTGGGCCCTCCCAGTTCTAACCCTAGGCATCTTGTCATTATAACCCAATAACCTTTTGGATTATAACGACTCAGTAGCTGTTGCTGAAGTTTGGCTGCTGTTCCAGTGAATTATCCAACACAACGGGGCAATGTAATTGCTGCTGTTAGGGTCCCTTGAGTCAGTTTTGACACATAGCTCCCCTATGCACATCAGAAGGAAAGACTGCCTGGTCCTGTTCGCTCCTCACAATTGTCGTTCCCCGCCATGCTCCCACTCACGGCATGCCCACCGGGTCCTCTTACCAAGCTGATGAAGGGCTGGAAGTGCTCATTCAACGATGCCAAGAAATTAGGAGGCTGGTGAAGAAAATAGACAGTACCAAGAACTGCCCAAAGAACAAGCAAATCTGTGTTGGAAGAAGTATTGCCAGAACGCTCCTTAGAGGAAAAGATGCTGAGACTTCATTCTGGGTAAAGCAGAGGAGCAGTGAAAAGAGGAAGGCCCCCAACCAGCTCGAGTGACACAGTGACTGCAGAAATGGGCTCACGCCTAAGGAGAGTTGTGAGGGCCAAGCAGGGTTTCATTCTGTGGAACATAGCACACAGACAAGCTGGACATGACTTGATAGCGCCTCACAGCGTGTCCTAGCCTTAGTAGGGGTAAGAACCAAGTCGCAGCCTTGGTTTCTTTGTGGCACCATTAGAGTCGATCGGAGGGTGTGAGCGGAGTCCTGGAAGCACAGCGGTTACATGTTGAACTATGAGCCTCGTGGCCAGCAGTTCAACATCAGGCGCAGCTCTGCAGGAGAAAGACTGGCTATACTCTACTCCCATAAACGGCTACAGTCTTAGAAACCTGCAAGGGGTCTCTCTGAATCAGCATTGTCTCCATGGCCGCCGGCTTGTTAAGTTTGACAGGGTGTGGCTTAACACACCATTCCTCGTTCTCCTTGTGGGTATGGTTGGGTAAAAGTAGCCCTGGTGGCATAGCAATTGCAAGTTGGGCTGCTAACCACAAGGTCAACAGTTCGAAACCACCAGGAGCTCCGTACAAGAAAGATGAGACTTGCTACTATCATAGAGGTGCTGTCTTGGAAACCCTCAGGGGTCATTTTAGGTGCCCTATAGGGTCACCATAGGGAGTCAGCATCAACTCCTTGGCAGTGAGTGATGGCTGTCTGAAACACCGAACTTATACCTCCATCAAAGCCTTTCCTCTGTGTATAAAATTCATCTACAACAGAGAGAGAAAGCAAGCCCAGGTTCTTTGGAGGACCAGGATTTAGATCTCTGCCTGACGTGGCAGAGACAGAGACCAGAGGCACCAGAGCAAGAGGCAGAGGCCAAGGGACCACATGTCTGAGAGTCTGTGGACCAGAGAGAGACATGGTTGCTGGCTGAGGAGAGGTGTTGCTATTGACTAATAATTATCCTTACTGTTTACTGATTGCAACCTGCTAATGTCCTTAATAACTCCCCATAATTGCTTTGTCTGTGAGTTCTCTGTGGCTACTGCCATGACTTCTCAAACTCAGTAAAGCAGGAGAGTGCTGTGGGAGGGTGGTTGGTGTTTGAGTAGGTAAGGAAGAATCAAACGTGAAGGCATGTCTGACTTTTGCCTCTTGGCAATAAGCAACCAGAGGAGGTCAGAGATGGCCTCATAAGTGTTTACTATAGATGGAGAGATTGGAATGTGAGGAGTAGATCCATCTCCACCTTTTGGGTATTGAATTCATGTTGTTCTTACTGTGCAAGCACATTTAAAAATTGCTTTATTTAAAATAAAAATTTCGGGCTGAGCCCTGGTGGTGTAGTGCTTGTGTGCGGGACTGTAGCCCACTGGGTTGGCAGTTCAAATGCAGCAGCAGCTCTCCAGGAGCAAGGCTGGGCCTCCTACTCCCACCAGAGGGCAGTAATTCCCCCCCAAAATAAGTAAAACAAAATAAAAATTTCAATGATATATATTGAAATATATATTCATTGTGAGATATTAACATAATATAGAATTTATTAATAAAAGATCCCCCATGTCCAAAAGAAAGCCACAAAGCCAGTTTTCACACAACTCAAGACTTTTAAAGTGAACTCTGAAGAGCTGTCCAAATATGTATAGCACAGGAAATTTTGTTGCACTGAGCGATGATGCCTTGTACACATTTAATACTACAAATATTTTCTTTGCACAGAATCTATTATAATGGGTAATGCTTTAAGATGTGTTCCTGAAAGTTAGTTTCCTCTTTCACATCTCTCTCCAAAATAAACTCCAGATGGCTTGATGAAATAAATGGGGGTGGGAGTGGAGTTGGGGGAGGGACTCATAAAAGAACTAGAAGAAAATACAGGTGGATGATATCCCCTTCTAGAGTGAATAAGAATGTCCCAACAATAAAAGAAAGGAAAAGTGATAAAAGAAAAGGCTGAGAGAGTTGACCTCATGAAAATTAATCATTTTTCGACATCAGAAAACACCATTAAAGTTAAAAGGCAAATGACAAACTGGAGAAAATATTTGCAACACATATGACAGAAAAAGAGTTAAGATCCTTACCCTTTGAAGTGCTGCAACAAATCAGCAAGAAGAAAGATTATTTTTAAAAAACAGGCATAACATATGATCAGACAACTCACCAAAGAACAGCAGAGAGTCAATAAGTCTTACAATATGTTTAACTTCACTAACAATCCCGAAAACGAAAATAAGATTCACATTTTGTGAGTTAGAGTTGTGAAGATAAGAAGTAACGGCACATTCAGTGTTGGGAAGGGCGTGGGCTCTATACTCTGTTCATGACGGAAATGACCATTGTAAAAGGTGTTTATTGTCTAGTAGTCTTTAAATATCTCAAATTTGTGTTTGACTTTCTCATATTCTTCTTTCATATTTTTATCTTTTTTCCCTACAAAATCATCTTTTTATTGATATCAATTCTGGTGCTCTAGTGATACAAAGAGAGGCATATAAACAGCTCTTAGAAAAGATATATTTCACACAAGGCAAAATGAACTCCTTTCACCCTCTTAAAGTGCACAGCTCAGTGGCTTTTCTGTGCTCACAGTATTGAGCACTCATCTCATTGTAGAACATTGTCATCCTCACCAAGAAACGAGACCCACTCACCAGTCACTGCTCATTTTCCTCTCCTCTCAGTCCCTTGAAGCTACTAATGTACTTTACGTCTTTATGGATTTGCCCATTTAGGACATTCAATGTAAATGGAACCATGTAATATGTGGCCCATTGTAACTGACTTCTTTCTCTTACAGAGTTTTCCAGGTTCATTCATGTTGTTAGCATGGATCCATGCATCCTTCTCTTTACAGCTGAATAATATTCCATTATAAGGATATACCACATTTTTCTTATTCATTATCACTTGATGAATCTGGAGTTGTTTTCACTCTTTGGTTATCATTAATGCTGCTACAGATATTCACATACAAATTTTTTGGTGTGAGTGTTTTCAATTCTCTTGTGCATGTAAATCTAGAAGTGGAATCCCTCTGTGTTTAATTTTTTGAGGAATAATTACATTTTCAAAGGCATATGATGGGTGTGACACTTAACCAAGCACTTGTATTACATTGTCTCATTGAATCCATATGAATTCCTGAAGTCGATCCAGATATTATACCTATTTTACAGACGAGGGCACCAAGTCTCAAAGAAATTGAGCTATTGATTCATGGGTCCACAGATAGTTGGGACAGATCCACAATGCGAATTCTGTCAGGCTGGTGCCAGAATTATCTTAAACTTTAAGATGCATATCAGCCCCAAAGGGTATAGAATAATACACGGGTATCAAAACAGGGCAAAATGAAGTAAGATGTATAGGAGCCAGGTCAGGTGTTTAGAGAATTGGAGATAATGGAGTAGAATCAGGATTTCTGGAAGAGAGAGTATCTGAAGTAAGCCCCAACTGATGGGTAGAAATTCAGGAATAGGAGTTCAGGTGAAGGCCAACGAGGTGAAAGGGTGCTACTACAGAGATGGAAAATTACTTTCTCCTCAAATTGCAGATGCAGCTGGCTGGGAGTGGCTCTGTGCCACACTGTCTTAACACATTACATCATAGCTTAATGGGAAAGAGTTCTGTGATTAATTAGCAATGTCTATCGTGGCAGGGAGGGGCAATTTGTAATACTCATGCTATGGCTTTTCATCATTCGATTATTATGGCATAGAGATGAAAAATTATAGGTCAGGTTTTAGAAAATAATGACTTCATGATTTTGACCACATAGGAAAGCAAAGACTGAAATAAGAGTAGAAGTGTGATAAGACCACACTACAAAGCATCTTAACTGACAGATGGAAAGTTTGCGCTTATTTAGTAGGCAGTAAAGAATCATTGGAGATTTTTGAGTTGGGTAAAAGTGTCCTAGTAACCCTTCTATAAGAATACTCTGGCAGTGGCATACATAATGATTTGGCATGGGAGAGATTGGAGACAGGGAGAATATTTAGAGTGATGTTAAACATTTTATATAGGTGGTGAGAAATCTCTGTGTATACAGGCAACTACCTTTATCTCCATGGATTTGATGAAGCTTAAAATGGTCTATGGCCATGCCACCCTGAGCGCGCCTGATCTCGTCTGATAAAGCTGGGAATGTAGATGTGATGAAATGAACACTCTCATACTCCAAAGGTGATAAATCAGATAGAAGTTTGGCTTTGTATGCAAAAAGCTTTAAAATGAGCCAGTCCTTTAAATTTAGAAAGTTATGCCAAGGAGGCTATGCAAAGATGTAGCTGTAAGATCTTTACTGAATTGACAAGATTTCTTTTTTTTTGGGGGGGGGGGGCATCACTGCCCTTTGGTGATGGGAGTAGGAGGCTCAGCCTTGCTCCTGGAGAGGTGCTGCTGGATTTGAACCTCCAACCCAGTGGGATGCAGTCCTGCGCTACAACCACTACGCCACCGGGGCTCAGAACCACAAGTTTTCTTTTTTATAGACTTTTGCTTTTGGAACAGTATCAGATATTTACAAAAAAGTTGTGAAAACAGTACAGGGATTCTCCATATACCCTTCACTCAGTTTCCTCCATATTATACTTTCATATAACTATATATTTATATTTGTCTATTAATGTGTGTCAACACTTGTCTGTCAATTTGTTATACTGTGGTGGCTGAAACTTATTCTTAATTGTAGAATAGTTAAGGCAAATGAAGAAATGATGAAGCCAAAGAACTAAATAGAAAATTTCAAAGGGCAGCTCAAGAAGACAAAATAAAATATTGTATGTAGGTCACAACAGAAGGACTCAATGTGGAATCCCCATGCAGTGAACTGGACTCCACTGCAAACTCATCTGTAACCCTTGGGCTTAAGGCTGAAACTCCCTAGTGTGAGAAGATGCAAATTACTGCTCTCCCAAGGACATAGAACTGGCAGACACTGGACTTTGGTTTGAATCTCTGAGCTTGGCGGTGCCCAATGAATACTGGATTGGAGCTATCATAGATCTACTACTTTAATGCCCTCCTTGTTTCATTATGACATGTATTAATCTGGTAGGCATGACTTTGCCATTGTGAATGAATATAATTGTAAGTTTTGCCCTATCACCTACCCCCAATGTGTGCGTAAACAGTGTCCAGTCACTTACGAATTTCATCTGTACAGGTCAACAATTCATGTACTGCAGTCATATCTGGCTTATACTCACATGATTTCCTTTTCTCAAGAGTGTTTTAAATTCCATACCATTGGCTAACACTATCGGCAGAATTAATCTTATACCCCAGGGTGAGGATTGATAGTTTTCTCTAACATAAAATGACAATGATGTCTCTAAGGAGAAACAGACATATATAAACCAGAGTTATGTGAATGGATTTGGGGCTCACACATAATTCTAGCCCCAGTCTAAAAACAATTAATTTTTATTACATGTCTCTGCTTGATGCTTGCCCTCATGAATACATCACTGGAGATGTGGGTGCTGTAGCAAAATGTGGCAAAGAAACTAGATGTAGCATCTGGGATCTTAAAAACTTCAAACAAAATCATCTTGACAGCTTTGATACTGGATAGGTATCTTGTAGATGCCCCTCTATTGGATTTTATCCACTGTTTTTCTCATGATTGGATTGGTGTTATGGGTTTTAGGGAGGAAGACCACAGAAGTTAAGCATTATTCTGATCATATAGTATCAGGGTTACACATATTAACATGGCTAATCACCACTGTTCTTAACCTTGACCCTTGACTGAGGTGGTGTTTGTGTGGTTTCTCCACTGTAAAGTTACTCTTTTTTCCTCCTTTTTTCCCTCCTCCTTTTTTTTTTTTTTTGGGGGGGGCATCACTGCTCTCTGGTGGTGGGAGTAGGAGGCCCAGCCCCACTGCTGGAATTGAACCTCCATCCCAGTGGGCCGCAGTCCTGCGCACAACCACTACGCCACCGGGGCTCAGCCCCCACTTCCTTTTTAATACTATAGTTTTTGGAAAGAAGTCATTATGTGCAGCCCATAATTAATGAATGGGGATTTATGATCTACCTTCCTGGGGCAGAGTATCTATATGCATTACTAGAATCTTCTTCATGAGCAATTTGCCTCTTCTTATATATATTTTATTCAAATGTTTATTTATATCAGCATGGATGCATACATATTTATTTTATATTTGGGGTTACAGTTCAATATTACTTCATCTTGTCACTTACATCATTTCAACTTCTGTCACTCAGATTTGTAAATTGGCTTCTGTGCCCCTTGTCATGATTTGTTTTTTTTTTTTTTTTGGCATCACTGCTCTCCGGTGGTGGGAGTGGAGGCCCAGCCCCACTGCTGGAATTGAACCTCCATCCCAGTGGGCCGCAGTCCCGCGCACAACCACTACGCCACCGGGGCTCTGCCTTTTGTTTATTTTTTAAGTACTCCTTTACTTCCTGGAAATAAAAGATACTCCAGACGTCCCTTGTTTATTTCCTGCCTCACCACTATTTCTCCAAGGAGCACTGGTTTCTTTTTATTGGAGAATGGCCTTAGAAATAAAGATCTGGGTGCTAAGTGTGCTTTGTAGCCATTTGGGGAAAAAAAAAGTACACCAGATAATGGTCAGGCAGTTTCTCCTCTTTTTTTTTTTTTTAATTAAAAATCATTTTATTGGCCGGGATGGAGGTTCAATTCCTGCTCACAGGAGCAAAGGCTGGGCCTCCTACTCCCACTACCAGGGCAGTGATGCCTAAAAAAATAAAACGTGTATCCTTTTTCACAATACATAAATAAATATACTGTGCCAAGCACCTTCACATGTCCGCTGCTGTTATCATTCTCCAAGCCTGTCCCCTTGAGCCCTTGATTCGACTTTTCCATTCTTTCCCCTCTTCTCCTGCTCTCCCCTCCCCACCAATCCTCAATACTGTATAAATTATTATTGTTCTGTCACATCTTACACTGTCCGACCTCTCTCCCAACCCACTCCCCTGATACCCATCCTTCAAATAGGAACTTATGTGTATATCCGTGCAGTTGGTTCCATCTCTCCACCCCTCCAGCAGCTTCAATCTCACCACTGGCCCAAAGGGGCTCATCCATCCTGGTTTCCCCATGTCTCCAGCTCCCCTCTCCACCAGTGTACCTTCGCCAGTCCAGATTTGTAGGGTAGAGTTGGGGCCATGATAGTTGGGGGAAGAAGGCTTCAGGAACTAGAGGAAACTTGTATGCATCCTCTCTGCACGGCTGCACCCTGACTGCTCTGTCTCCTCCCCGTGACTCCCCTGTAAAGGGGTGACCAAGTACTCTCCAGTGGGCCATTTTCTCCTCTTGTCACCAGTCTGTAGACAGTGAGTCAGGATTAAGCATTTGTCTATATGCCATTTAATCAGCAATGCAGATTTTATAAAGTTTTTGTAGGGCAGATGAAAAGAGTACCTCCACCCCCATTTTTCTTTCTTTTTTTAAGTTAATAAACCACTTTGCAAGAATCTCGGTAAACCTTGCTCTCTTCACACTTCTGAGCAAGAATCTTCACTCTCTGATTCTTTTCTCAAAGAATATGTAGTCTTTCTACTCTTCCTCTTTTCTGTCTAGAGTTATTTCTTTTTCTTTTTCTTGACTCTGGACTACAGTCTATGTTTTGTACAGAACTCTTATAAAAATAGTTGATCAAATGTGGTTAAGAAAGTTGATGGTACCCATTGTGAGGTTTGATGGGATCAGGTAACAGGCACCAGAAGACAACAAACAAAAAACATATTGTTGGGGCTGAACCCCGGTGGCGTAAGTGGTTGAGTGCAAGACTGCAGCCTGCGGGCTTGGCATTTCAAATCCAGTAGCAGCTCTCAGGAGCAGCACTGGATAGCTCCCATGTCCACCAGAGGCAGTGATGCCCCCCCCCCCCAAAAAAAACCCTAAAAAACATATTGTTGATAATGAGGGGGGTCAGAACAGAGACCCCAAACCCATCTGTAGACAAGGGACATCCCATGACAGAAAGGTCACAAGGAAGAGATGAGTCAATGAGGAAACAGCATAACACTAATGAAACACATAATATTCCTCTGGTTCCTTGAGACTTCCTCACTCCACTATCATGGCCCTAGTCCTGCTTTTCACTGTGGGCTAGACCACAGCATGTACACAGGTTCAGATAAGAGATAAGAGCTCATGACACAAGCAGAGTTGAACAGACAGTTCCAGCAGGACATGGAAGAAGGGGAGGTGGGGGGAAGGAAGTGGTGTTGACAAACCCACAGAGAAGGGAACAATAAGTGCTCAAAAATCGTTGGTGAGTAGGGTATAGGAGGCCTGGTAGAGCATGACCAAGGGTAATGTAATTGAGAGGAATTACTGAAACCCAAATGAAGGCTGAGCATGATAGTGGGACAACAGGAAAGTAAAAGGAAATAGAGGAAAGAACTAGGCAGCAAAGGGCATTTATAGAAGTCTAAATAAAGGCATGTATCTATGCCAATATATTTATATATGAAGATAGGGAACTAGATCAATGTGCATATATTTATAGGTTTAGTATTAAGGTAGCAGGTGGACATTGAACCTTTATTTAAGTACTCCATGAAAGAACACTTTGTTCTATTAAACTGGCATTCCATGATGCTTACCTTCCTGACATGATTGCTAAAGATAAAGCAGGTGCATAAGCAAATGTGATGAAGAAAGCTGAAAGTGCCCATCTATCAAAAGATATAGTGCCTACAGTCTTAAAGGCTTGAAGGTAGCCAAGTGGCCATCTAGCTCAGAAGTAACAAAACCCACTTGGAAGAAGCACATGTGGTGATCACGAGGTGCCAAGGGGATAAGCTATCAGGTATCCAAGAACAAAATGTTATATCATTATGTGCTCACCTTTCCGATATGAACGCTGAAGACAAATGGGTTCATAGCAAATGTGGTGAAGAAAACTTATGGCGCCCATCTGTCAAAAGATATAGCATCTTGAGTCTTAAAGGCTTGAAAGTAAACAAGCAGCCATCTAACTCAGAAGCAACAAAACCCACATGG
Organism: Nesogale talazaci; assembly: GCA_004026705.1. Taxonomy (NCBI): domain Eukaryota; kingdom Metazoa; phylum Chordata; class Mammalia; order Afrosoricida; family Tenrecidae; genus Nesogale; species Nesogale talazaci. Next base: position 66,591 of record PVJH01009170.1, on the reverse strand, counting down.
AAGAACCACACCAGTCTGTGTGTCAAAGGAATCAGGTATCAAGGAATAAAATGTGAATGAGGAGTGCAGATTGGGGACCCAAATCCCATTTGTAGGCAACCGCACAGAACATTCTCTTACAAAAGGACTGTGGGGGAGGAGACAAGCCACTCAGGGTGCAGCATAGCAATGATGAAACATACACTTTTTCTTTAGTTCTTAAAGAACTATCCCCACTATCATGATCCCAATTCCATCTTACAAGTCCAGCTAGACCAGAGAATGTACAATGGTATAGTTAGGAACTGGAAACACAGGGGATCCAGGACAGATGATCCCTTCAGTACCAGTGTTGAGAATGAGGATGGCAACAAATGTGCTTGACATATAATGGATGTATGTATGCATTGTGATAAGAGTTGTATGAACAGCCAATAAAATGATTTCTTAAAAAAGAGCTCATGACACACAGAGTCCAGGAGCAGGCATGGGAATAACAAGGGTAAAAGAAAGGTGGGGAGAGGAGGAGGAAAGGGAAATCGATTGCAACGATTGATGTACAACAACATCCCCCATCCCAACACACACACACACACACACACGGGGATGGAAGACAGAAATGTGGTTGAAGGGAGACAGTGGACAGGGCAGAATAGGAAAATAAAAATAACTTGTACATTATCAACGGTTCATGAGGATGAGAGGTTGGAAGGGGAAAAAGAAGAGTTGATATCAAGGACTCAAATAGAAAAAAAATGTTTTAGAAATGATGATGGCAACATCTGTACAAATTTGCTTGATACAATTGGTGTGTGGATTATTTATAAGAGCTGTAAGAGCCCTAATAAAGTGATTTACTTTTTGGGGGGGGGGCGGGGCATCACTGCCGTCTGGTGGTGGGAGCTACCCAGCCTTGCTCCTGGACAGTCGCTGCTGGATTTGAACCACCAAGCCCGTGGGCTGCAGTCCTGCAGTCAACCACTATGCCACTGGGGCTCAGCCTACTTTTTAAAAAATAATTAGGAACAGGAAAAAATAAGACAGTAGGGTGCAACTGTTTCCACAATGGATTACTTTTATTTCCTAAACTTTACAGATGGTCTCTCAGTGATTGTGCTTACTTTCCTGTGGATTGTGTCATTCGCCCTGGCTTTAAATATTTCTGATATGCTGACAGCTACCAGGGTTGTACTTCTAGCACACATCCTTCCTTGATGACCTAGACTCTTAGAATTCACTCCATATTAATACCTCCACTTGGTATCATGGACATTTCAAACTCATATGATAAACATATTTCACATATACTCTTTATGTGTCTCAGAGGAGTTCTAAGGATGGTGGAGAGAAACACAGTATCTGAGAACCTGCATCAAAGTATGAAATAGGGGATGGAGGCAGTATTGGTTGAATGCTAGGACTCTTGCTTTCCACATGGAAGACCCATGTTTAACTTGTGACTGATTCATCTTATGTACAGTCACCACTCCTCTGTTGCATAAGCTTCTGTGTTGCTATGATGATTTAGCAGAACTTGCAGAGTAAGATGAACAAAGAAGAAAGACTTGTTGATTTACTTATAAAAAACACTTCTAAAAGTCGGCAAACAGACCCTGAACTCTTTATAGGCTTTTCTTTTGTTGTTGTTGTTTGGTTTATTGCTTTTGTTTTCTCTTATTATTTTGTTTTGCTCTGCCTCGTTTTTTGTGCTTATTATTGTCTGCATGTCATATAGGTAAGATAGGTGAGATAAACAATTGAGAGGAGAAAACAACAGGACCCGCCTGTCTGGGGGCCGAGGAGACACAGGAGAAGGGGAGGTAGGGGAAAGGAAGTGGGTGCTAGCCAACCCAGGGACAAGGGAACAACAAATGATCTAAAATTGATGGTGAGAAGGACATAGGATGCCTGGTGGGGCTTGATCCAGGGCAATGTAACTGAGAGGAATTGTTGAAATCTGAATGAAGGCCAAGCCAAACATGATAGTGGGACAAGAGGAAAGTAAAAAGCAATATAGGAAAGAACTAGGAGGCAAAAGGCATTTATAGGGATCTAAATATAGGCATATGCATATATTTATATAAAACAATAGGTTAATAGATCTATGTACATATATTTATATGTTAAGTATCAGGGTAGCAAATGGACACTGGGCTTCTACTTAAGTACTCGCTCAAAGCAAGAACACTTTGTTCTAATAACCTGGCATTCTTTGATGGTCACCTTCCCAACACAATTGCTGAGGACAAAATGGGTGCCTAGAAAATGTGGTGCCCAGTTATCAAAAGATACAGCATCTGGGGTCTTAAAGGCTTGAAGATACACAAGTGGCCATCTAGCTGAGAAGTCCACTGGAAGAAGCACACCAGTCTCTCTGATCATGAGATGTCAAAGGGATCAGGAATCAGGCATCAAAGACCCAGAACAAAAAAATCATTATCAATATGAGTTAGGGAGAGTACAGAGTGGGGACCCAAAGCTCATTTGTAGACAATTGGACATCCCTTACAGAAGGGTCACAAGGAAGAGATAAGCCAGTCAGGGTGCAGTATAGCACTAAGGAAAAATACAATTTTCCTCTAGTTCTTTAATACTTCCTTTCCCTCCATTATCACGACCCTAATTCTAGCTTCCAAATCTAGCTAGATTGGAGCATGTATACAGGTACAGATAAGAGCTGGAAGCACAAGGAACCCAGAACAGATAAGCCCCAATAATGAGGACCAATAATGAGAGTAGAGATACCAGAAAGGGTAGGGAGAAAGTGTGTGTGTGTGTGTGGGGAACTGATCAAAATGATCTACATATAATCACCTCTCAGGGGGACAGACAACAGAAAAGTGGGTGAAGGGAGACATCGGTCAGTGTAAGACATGAAAAACTAATAATAATTTATAAATTATCAAGGATTTATGCAAAGAGAGGATTGGAAAAGGAGGGAAGAGCTGATACCAAGGGCTCAATTAGAAAGAAAATGTTTTGAAAATGATGATGGCAGGAAATGTACAAATGTGCTTGACACAAAGGATGTATGCATGGATTATGATAAGAGCTGTATGATAATAAAATGACTTTAAAAAAAAGAGGTATAGAGAGGGAGGGGAACGCATCCTGGCCCACCAAGCCCTCTGGATGATATTCCTGCTCTGAGCAGATAATGCACAGAGAGTACCATAGGACCGGCCCCACCATGAGACAAGCTGTCTCTCACTGAACCAGAGCACTGTGGGGAACAACACTGTAGACACAGTGCGGGAATTGTGCCCAATTTGACCCCATCGCACTGGGACAAAATAAGAAGGGCATGCAACAGAGCAGCAAGGGGAGCAAAGTCATGAAATCCCCAGGGAATACCAAAAATAGACTTTAGAGACAGAGTGTGGCACCCCATCAGACTCAACTGGAAAACTCTTGCAAAGGCCAAGAAACAGACCTTGAACTATTTATAGGCCAAAAAAAAATGCTATAGATCACAAAAACTGATCATGTAGATAGCAAAGAACTTGACAGTGTATCGTTGAGTTGTGTGCGTGATGGATATGAGTTGGGGACAATAAAGGGAAGCTGGTGGCAACAATATAAAATAGGGAACTGAGAAAGACTTGCTTCTACCCAAGGTTAGCTTTCTCCACAATAGTGATTCTATTATTTTTCCATCTGAATCTTAGAAAAAGGTAATGAAAAAAGGTCACTACATTTTGTGTGTAAAGGCTTACTACCCATCAGGGAATAGGATTCAGAAACATTATGCAAACTAACATGAAAAGTATGAGTATGAGTTAAAGTCTTGTGGTAATTTGGCTGGCCAGGATTCTCAGTGTTTTGGCAGTTAAGATGTAGTAATCCCCACGATGAGATCTCCTTGTGAAAGTAGCCTGCTTCAGATATAATTGGATGCTGTGGAAAGTTTGCCTGATTTTTGCTGGATCTAGATCTTACAGGAAGAAAGAGAAGACCTTCTACTCCCATAAAGAGATACAGACCCCGGGGCGGTTTTACCCTGTCTCATGTGGTCTCTACCAGAATCAACTTAACGACAAAGAGTTATTTGTTTCATCATCTGACTTTGGTTCTTTGGATTTGAGCCAATGGCCTGTTGTATTGCCTGTTGAGCCTGAGAATTGTCAGGAGTTTGTCATCTTACCTGCCGACTTGGAATTAATTTGCCTTTACAGCCAGAATCCTGTCACCTGACCTGTCAATCTTGGGTTTATCAGCCCCTGTGAGTCAGAAGAAATCTTTAGTCTGACAACTAATCCACAGACTGGGAACTTGCCTACTTCTACAACTGTGCAAGCCATTTCCTGGATATAAACTTTTATATGTAAGCATATATAAGCTTCACTGGTTTTGCTTCTCTAGAGAACACAGTTTAAGACAGAGTAAAACAAGAAATGTTCTTTTTTTCCTCCTTAAATAGCTTGATGAATTTGAAAGAGCCCTGGCTTAAGAACTAAAAAGGAGGTACCTCATTTTTCTCCATTTTTAATTATTTGTGTGACCTTGGATAGATATTTTAGATGGGTTGGAAGTCAGGTTCCTTAACAAGATTCTTGAGGTTCAGCTTTTTTTTTTGAGGTTCAGCTTTTAAGTTCAGTCATTCTTTGAGAACTTCTCAACCAAAAAGAATATAAGAATATATATTCATCATTTTAATCAAGATATATTCTATTAATTTAAAAAGGCTGAGGAGAGTATTAATTTTACTCCCACAGTTTTAATGAAGAAATTAAGAAACTAATTTTCCATTAGGGCAATCTACTCCTTCACAGATTGTGAAATTAATGTAACAGATCCAACCAACTGAACGATCTGTGCATCCTTCTCTCCAATTCAGGCATTGGAACTGTCTCTTATGTAAACAAAAATTTAAAGCATAAACTAAAATAATATATATTTAAAACTTAGTAATATTATATAAAGGAATTTAGTTAGATAAAAATTTTACATGTTTTCCAATACTTTTTACTTAGTAATAACATTTTTAAAAATTGTAGATTGCCTATGGTGAAAGTACAGCAAGTGCTATGATCTTTACTAATTATAGTCTCTCTAATTAAAATAACTTGCATCTATAATGCATCATTTTCCCCTATGGAGTTCAGCGTAATTAGCAGGTACTAAGTAAAATTTATCTTTACAATTTATCAATGAAGCAGATAGTGTCCTCCTTATTTAGAGGAGGATATAAAGAATCAAGGGTTAGGTCATAATTATCGAGTAATTTTTTTTTCTAAGGGGGTTAAAGCTAGAAGCACAATTCCTTAGGTGGTGCAAAAGAATCTTGGTAATTAACTAGTTAAGAACTCAGCTGCAAACCACAAGGTTGGCAGTAAGAACCCATTCAGTGATACATAGGAGAAAGCTGGTAATGTATTCCTGTAAATATTCTTCTAGCTTTGGGGGACAGAACAGCACATACACACACACACACACACACACACAATTTATGATCTTTCTATGCAGGAACCCTGATGGCATAGTGGTTACACACTAGGCTGAGCTGTTATCTGCAAGGTCAGGAGTCTTAAAGTGAGCCTCTCTGCTGGAGAAAGCTGAGGGTTTCAAGTCCCATGAAGAGTTCCTGTCTCAGAAACCGACAAGGGTGGTTCTCTGCTGTCCTACAGGGTCAACTGTGAGTTGGAATCAACTCCGTGGCAGCGGGAGGTATCTGTCTACCTATGCAGGCCAAACAGAAACTGTTGCTGCCAGGGTTCCAGTTCAGACATGAGTGGGTTTATTCCAAACAAAACATGTTTAAACATCTCTCGGTGGTCAATGGATAGCTACAAACACACTCTCTCAGTCATATACTAGTATTGATATGGTGCCTCAACAAAAAAGGATTTGAGGTCAGGGATAATAACAAATATCTAATAAAACTTGAGAGAACATCTTCCCAAGTCATGAAAGCTTTTTTTCCCCACCCCAAACCATTTTATTGGGAGTGAATACATCATCCCATAGTTCAATCATATCCAGCAGTTTTGTACATTTGCTACCACAACCAGTTTTTAAACATTCTTGTTCTTCTTGTACTCCTCGACATCATTCCCTTTTACCACCCTCATCACCATATTCCCCAGAAACCCTTATTTTACTTGCTAGCTCTATAGGTTCATCAACCCTGGGTTTCATCTACTGAAAAACAGAAAAACATGTAACAAAAATTCAAGAGGGTCACCTCAATACATCTGAGACATCTGAGATAAAATCCAATATAGGGCTGAGCCCCGGTGGCGTAAGTGGTTGAGTGTGGAACTGCAGCCTGTGGGCTTGGTGGTTCAAATCCAGCGGTGGCTCTCAGGAGCGGCACTAGGTAGCGCCCACGACCACCAGAGGCAGTGATGCCCACAAAAAACAAAAACAAAAGCAAAAAAAAAAACCCAATATGAATGAAACAAAACAAAAAAATACAGAAAATGTTGATAACCAGGTCAGACCCAACGTGCATCAGAGAGGGGATCAATTGACAAGTTTTAATTGTTCAAATCAGATTTATCATTTTGATTTTCTATCGTCAGCTCTCCCATGCATTCTGTTTGGTAACCAGTTTCTTCCCATCCCTCTATCATAGATAGAAGGAAACATCTCTGAAGCGTTGCAATACGTTTTTTGGGAATGCTTTCCCACATCCACATAGAACAGTACTCTTGAAATGGGTCAAAATATTATAAAGAAGGTTGTAAAGAGTTCAAAAATGAGTGAGGAGAAAGAAGATTGTCAACTTGGTGAATGAAGAAACTGGCTCAAGTCCAGAAATTGGTGGGAAGAGATTGTAGAATTACTATTGATAGCAGTGCTAACTATTGAAATTTGCATCTCATATTAATCTCATATTTTCAGACTTAGGCAAACATCTCCGACTTAGCAAGTTTTTGGTTCAACAAGTGCAACTTGCACATGAACTAGTTGTGGGGATGGAACAAGGGAATACTGTATGATTTAAAATCAGGAAAGGTGTGCTTCTACAGGGCTGTATGTGTTCACTATACTTATTCTGGACCAAGGATAAATGGAGACAGTGGAGAAAAAGATTGAAGTTGTCAAGGATTTTTGTCTTGCTTGGATCCACAATCAATGCTTATGGAACAGCAGTCAAGAGATCCAAAGATGGGTTGAATTAGGTAAACTTGTTGTACAAGATGTCTTTTAGAGTATTCAAAATCAAGGAAGTTGTCTTGAGGACTAAGATGTGCCTTACCCAAACCATGGTATTTTCCTTTACCTTATAGGCATGTGAAAGTTGAATATTGAATAAAGAAGAGAGAGGAAGAATCAATGAGATGGACAAAAGAAAAGTGGGTGAAGGGAGACATCGGACAGTGTAAGATATGACAAAATAACAATAATTTATAAATTATCAAGAGTTCACGAGGAAGGGGTGAGCAGGGAGGGATGGGTAAAAATGAAGAAATGATGCCAAGGGCTCAAGTAGAAAGAAATGCTTTGAGAATGATGATGGCAACAAATGAACAAATGTGCTTGGCACAATGGATGGATGTATGGATTGTGATAAGAGTTGTACAAGTTCCCGCAAAGGAAAAAAATGATGTAAATAATGACACAAAGTATATATATGTAGTATATATTGTGATGAGCGCTGTTTGAGCCCACAATAGAATGATTAAAAAAAAAAAGAATTGATCCACTTGAATTGTGGTGCTGGTGAAAAATAATGAAAGTGTCATGGACTGCTAAAAGTACAAATTGATTGTCTCCTTGGAGGCAAGGATGGTAAAACTTTGACTTACATGCTTTGGATATGTTGTCAGGAGAGACCAGTCCCTGAAGAAGGACATCATGCTTGGTAAGTGAAAAAGAGGTAGGTACTGGATGATTGACACAGTGACTGGAACCATAGACACAGACATAGGAACAATTGTGAAGTTGGCACAGGCAGGGCAGTGTTTGTTCAGTCGTGCACAGGATTTGCTTTGGGTTGGAAACAAGCTAATGACACTCAACAATGACAACAACAACAATAACAGATGAAAACGTTTGCATTTTGATTCCCCATTTAGCTGTTTTCCTGATCACAACATAGATTATATACACATTGGGCTGAATGTTCTTATAGGATGATGTGAGTTAAGCACCATTATCATCTTGGCTCAAATTACTACATCATGACAAGAAATGAGGGTTTTCAAAAAATGGGTCTTGGACAAAGCTGCAAAATGAATGACAGGAATTCTTTTCAGTTTATTTAATTTTGGAAAAAGTACTTGGATTCTCTGGATTTTCTGGTCTTCCACTTGTCAAAGTTATAGTGGGTGTGAGAATTGTGTTTCCTCTATAATTCCCCAGTGTTATACTTGAGTACAGAGCAGAACCTGTAATAATGGCAGCTCCAGTCAGTTGTCCGAGAGAGAAGGGCACTTTGATAACCTAAAGGGCTGGCCAGGAACAAGGGAAAGGGCACAAAGACCTGGAAATTCGCTGAAGACCGGAACCATAATTTTCCCTAAGGCTGGTCTAGATCTCTCTTTCTGGTGTAATTCTTCTTTTTTTTGTTGTTGTAATTATTCTTAACAGACTTAATATGAATGTTTTAAGACAGAGTTGGCTGGAATATAAATTTGCATGTTAAACCAATTTGGTCAGAAGAATTTTGCTTAGAAAATTACCTCTAGTTGGCTGGTCTTTTATATTTTTACTTAACTTAGATCCATATTTGGGATGCATTTGCTTACACTTGATTTCACTTAGTAAATTCCATGAATAACAGGGCCTAACATGCATTTTAGTATGTTTTATAGCAGTTTAAGTTTTAAGATTACTTTCATTTTTTTCCTACTTATAAGGAATTCCTATAAATGCCCGAGGGATTTACAGTGGTTGAAATGAGAAGAGTATGTGTCTTTGAAGAGTTTGTAACTAATCTTTGGGTATAAAAATGGTATTTCATATTTATGGACATCATATAAAAGTTTAATTTCATGCTTGGTGGAAAATATCTATCTTACTGGGCTACTATTGTGGCAGAAATTTTGTCATAAGAGATATATGTTAATATATGATTAAAAGATGCTTACTGTTTATATGAATTTTCAGTGTTTTATGTTTATTATCTAAGTTGACTGTAATAATAATACAATAAGGTAGGTGATATTATTATCTCTACTTTAAAGATAACACATTTAAGCTATTCTCTATACTCTCTTCTTTGGTCATCTTATTTATTCTCATGAATTAAATATTTTACTTATGCTGTTGACTCTCAAATTGGAATTTCTAGTTTAGACTCTGAGTTAAATTATATTTCCAGTTAATTTGCTTTTTCAGCCTTTCTTTAAAAAATAATTTGGTCAAAATAAAAGTAGCTGAACAGTACTATATTGATTTTATTTTTGATTAGTCAGATTTAGATACATATATGTACATCAGACTAATTGAGAGATGGGAAATGGGGACAGAGAGCAAAAAAGGGAAAGGAATGAGAGAGCAGAAGAAAGAACTTCCCATCTTCTGAGCATGGACATAGTTGCCTGAATAGCCAACTAAAATATATTAGTTCATTCATGCATTCAATTGAGTTACGAAGAGTAATAATCACTATTGTAATAAAAACAATGACCACACTTGCACTTATTAAATACTTCCTACCTGCCTGGCACAGTGCTGTGCACTTTATGTATCATATTCAATAATTAGAGGTAGGTAACATCATTGCCCCCACTTTCCTGATAACAGATTTTGAGGCACAGAGAGGTCATCATCTATTAAATGGTGAAGTCAAGATTTGAATTCAACCCAGTGGGTACAAGAAATCAGAAAATGTTTTAAAATTTAGAAAATGTTCCTTAATTGATTATGGTAATAATTGTACAATTCTTTGTGATATAGTTGAACTACTGAATTGAATGATACTTGGGTTATGCCCCAATAAACCTGTTAAAATATATACATATAAATAATATTTACATACACATATGTATACCCCTAATTTTACCTTTCCAGAGAACTCAGTCTAACGAACCTCCTAGAAAATTGCACCCCCTAAAAATATTATTGAGGGAACAATCTTGTGATATGTAGGTTTATATGTCCAATTAATTGAAGGGCAGAGAGATAAATGGCTTGGCAAACCTCGCCTTACTTGTCTCTTGCTCTTTGATCATGAGACCAGGCTGGCTGCCTTAATTTGTTCTGTCTCCATTTGCAAGCTACACTACCTATAGGACACCTAACCCATGGACTGTGTCTCTGTGAGTTGAGGTCCCTTCACGCCCTGCTTCGCCACGCTCCTGGAATGTACGTCTCTTGAGCTGGGGACTATCAGACCCTGTCATCTGGCTGCCTAGTGGTGACCTGCCTTGACGTTTGCTGCCTGTGGCCAGATATTCGGAATTGCTCTACGGAGTACGAAGGACTGATGGAAATGAGTTGCACTGAGCCATCTATACTGCTCTAGAGATGAATTAACTATATATTTATGTTAGATATCTATCTATATAAATATATATAAAATCATTAGTGTCATGATTTTGTTTCTCTAGAAAACAAAGCCTAACATAAGGCCCCTATTTGGTGTAAGCATAACATTGTTATTTCTTGAACATTTTAGCATATGGTCATATCAACTTAATCACTGCCATCGAGTTGATTCTGACTCACAGGGACTGTAAGACAGGGGAGAACTGCCCTTATGGGTTTCCGAGATTGTCTTTCTCCCTCAGAATGGCTGGTGGTTTTAAACGGTTACCACCAGGGCTCTGTTTAATGTCTTCACATACTCATATTAAAAACAATGCTATCTACCCCGTGTATTTTTCAGTGATCTAATTCATGGTAAAAGTCACACATATGTGAAAAAGGTGGGAGGAAGAATCTAAAAGCTAAAAGGAAAAATATCCCAAAGAAGGCTTTTCTTCATTTACCCTCCGCCCCCTCAGCACAGGATTCTTCATAGAAGAATCTGGGAATCTCTGAGGCCCTATGTAAGAACCTGTTTGACCTGAGACTCCTGTTCAAGAGAACATTTTTCTCTCTCTTTCTTACGTAGCATGTCGTTCACAGACCAAACAAAAACAACCAAGCGACCCTCTGTCATGACTCATTCTATACAGGCTTCTCAGGCTGTAAATCTTTACAGGGTCAGACAGTCTCAAAGAATTTTTTTTCCCTCAAAGTATTTTCTAAGGTATGTTGCCTATCTCAGTTCTTTTACTCTGAACACCAGAACTTAAATTCTAGTAATCAGATAGACAGCACCTAGTCCAGATATCTATGTCCAAGTATAAAAGTACCTCACTTAGTGTCCCCAGGTCTCTTTAGCAGTGATGTTTTTGTGTGTCTCTGTGTGGCTTTACACTTAATTTCACTTAGTAAATTTCATAATGATGTTTTGGTGGATCCAGAGAGGTGCCCTGGGATATCACAAGGTCTGTTGGTCAAAGCTATCAACGCTTATTCAGAGAAAGATGAGACTGTCTTTGCCTTTAAAAATGTACACTCTCAGAAACCCTATAAGGAGGGCTGCTGTAAGTCGGAATTGAGGAGCCTTGGTAGCTCGTAGTGTTGGGCTGCTGACCGAAAGCTCAGCCATTTGAAATTGCCAGCCGCTCTATGGGAGAAAGAGATGAGACTTCCACCCCCACAGAGTTACAGCCTTGGAAACCCCCATAGACAGTGTTACTCTGTTTTATAGAGTTATTATGCATCATAACTCGGTGGCAGTACGTATGCTATGAAGGTTAAGGCAGGGTAGTGAGTAGGTTCCTAATTCAAATAGGTTAGCCAGGAAAGGTCTCTAAAAGTTGACCTTTGGACAAAGACTTTTAAAGAATGGAAAATAGCTGAGCCCCAGTGGCGTAGTGGTTGAGTGCGGGACTGTGGCCCACTGGTTTGGCGGTTCAAATCCAGCAGCAGCTCTCAGGAGCAAGACTGGGTAGCTCCCATGACCACTAGAGGGCAGTGATGCAAAAAAAAAAAAGAATGGAAAAGAAGTCACAGGGATTCCAAAGGGAATTGAGTTCCAAGCAAATGTTTACTCAGAAGTTTGATTAAAATTTTGAAGACAGGGACACTTTCTTTCATACTTTGGTGGTACATAAAAACTATGTGGGCCTAAAATACATTTTGTTCTATACTAGTAATGCCCTATAAAAGGCATAAAGAGCTCTGCTAGTGTAGTGGGTTTGTCACTGAATTGCTAACCACAAGGCCAGTGGTTTGAACCCAAGAGCAGGGGAACGAGGAGGCTGTGTGCTTCTGTGCAGATGGAAACCACGGGCTTTGTAAACCACAGGGGCAATTCTCCCCTCTCCACAGGGTCACTAGGACTCAGAATTGATTCGGTCAGAGAGTGTGAAAATCGGTGTGATCATCGGTATTATTTCTTTTCTCTTTAATATTTCACTTTTTAAATTAAGAAACTATTTTTTCTTACTTTAAAAACTAAGCAAATGGGGCTGAGTCCCGGTGGTGCAGCAGTTGAGTGCAGGACTGCGGCCCACTGGCTTGGTGGTTCAAATCCAGCAGCAGCTCTCCAGGAGCAAGGCTGGGCCTCTGACTCCCACCAGACGACAGTGATGCCTCCCCCCCCACCAAAATAACCTAAGCAAATAATTTTTTGAATAGGTAGCACATTCACATAATCCAAACGACAAAAAGTACAAAAAAAAAATTAGTCAAGTTTTCTTTTCTCTTCTGACCCAGTTACATAACACAGTTCCTTTTGCTTCAAAAGGTAGCACTTTGTAATTTTTTCTTTATCCCCTCAAGGATTAACAAACAGCAAAACGAAACATGGCTTCATCATGATTTTTACTTAAAATAAACAAAGAAAAACATTGATCGTAGAGCGGAAACTCAATCACAGGTTGCTTCTTTCCCCCCAGGTTCATCACCCTCCGCCATGGGGCTGTAAGGCTTAAAACCGGAAGTGCAAAAGGGCGGGAAATGTCCAACCGGAAGTGCTGGCCGGAGCCAGCGCCTCTGGCTGAGGTAACTCAGGCACTCGCTCACGGGCTGTTCAGCGAGACCCCCAATCCTTTCACGCGGGGGGCGGTCAAGTCTATACCTTACACCAACAAGGACTCACCTTGTCCCCCAGCCCCCTGACCGTCGTCTGGGGGTGGCGTCCGCAGGCTTCGTTCGGCTCCGGAGAAGCCGTCGCTCCTCTGGCATTTCTTACCGACATAAAGGCCGCCGGTGAGTAACGAGGGTCTTCCCTGGACACCGTAGAGAAGTCCATACCCGTCTTGGGGACGTGCTTCGGTTTTTAAGGACAAGTGGCCCCCACTTGTGTGCTCTGCGAGCCCATGCCATGCCCAGGGGTCATTTGACGTGGACATTTCCCCACAATCCATCGCGCCCGGTTTGCAGCACGTCAAACCAGTGGAACTTCCCCTTTCTCGAACGAGGGCGCCTTCGCAGCTTGCTTGGGAACAGCGCAGATCCCCTAGCGGGGAGTGGGGGTGGGGTGGGGTGAGGGAGGGGGAGGGGGGGAGGGGGATGGTTTCAGAAGTGCGAGATTCCTCCGAGGAGAAGGTCTCGATTTCGCTTGAGTCTCGCGGTGCCTGGGGAGCGCGCTCGCTCGCTGCGGTGCGGACGGCCCGGGCGGGCGCCCCGGCTTCGTGGCGGGCCCTCTTGGATGTCGGTGGGGAAATGGCCTCTCATGACTCCCCAGGGAGCAAGGACTTTCACCCCTTCGCCACCTCTCAAGGATCTTTGCTCCTGGGCTGGGATTGCGACCCGCGGGGAGGGTTGTCTAAAGCCGACCGACATGCAAGTCTTATGCCATCCGGGCTCCTTATCGCGGTACTCGAGTTGATCTAAAAGAATCATTCCCAGGCTGAGCCCCGGGGCGTCGTGGTTGTGCGCGGGACTGCGGCCCACTGGGACGGAGGTTCGATTCCAGCTCCACGGAGCAAAGGCGGGGCCTCCTACTCCCACCACCTGAGGGCAGTGATGCCCCCCCCCCCCCAAAAAAAAAAGAATCATTCCCAGTAAGGAACACTCGGCTGCGATCCTCCAGGTTAGCGGTTCAAAGCCTCCAGCCGCTGCTGGGGGGACAGGTGGGATTTTCCACTCTTGTGAAGTTACAGTCAGTCTCTCTCAGAGTCTCAGGGACGGGAGACAGGGCCGCCCTGTCCTGGAGAGTCACTATGGGTCGGCATCACTCAGTGGTTTTTATTTTCTGGCTCTAGGGTGGTTTGGAGTAGTTATTGAATTTTAAAAGCTAAATGAATGAAAAATTAGATTAAAATATTGATGCTTCACATAGTGTGCGCGTATATAGATGATCATTTTATTGGGGGCTCATAAACTCTTACCACAGTCCATGGTGTCAGGCACATTTGTACATTTGTTGCCATCATCATTCTCAAAACATTTTCTTTCTAATTAAGCCCTTGGTATTATATTAGCACCTCGCGAGTATATTTTAATCTTGTACTGCTTCATATTCTAGTATCAGGTCAGCGTCTAGGGAGACGTTGCAGTCTCAGCGACCACTAGGTGGCAGCATCGTGTTCTCGTCTTCGCAGCTCAGAACTGCCCTGGTCCTGGCATAGTCAGTCTTCCGATAGAAGTAGTTCGCGTATATTGAATGCACTGGGGTCAATGCTTTCTGTGGATTATCTCATCGAATCCTGAAAAACAGAGCTCCACCCTTCTGACATAGGTGTTCTCTTTGTTTTCCTTCTATTGTGTGAGGAAGTTGAGGGAAAAAGGTTAAAGTTACATGCAAGGCCAGTAACTACACAGCCCAGAAGTGATCAAGTCAGAATTAAAGTCCAAATGTTTAACCACCTCTTCATGCTAACCCAATTAGAGTCATTTGAAATCTGGACAAATGAGGAAACACCAGCAATTATGATGAGAAATATGATTGTGAGTAACCTGAAAGAAATGAGGTTTGAGATTTGGGTTTATAGCACTCCTGCTGGGAGTGCATTGTTCCCCAAAAGGAAGTATTTCCTAAACTGTGTACCAGGGAGCATTAGTCCTGGGAGATATTTGAAATAAAAAGGATTCTTGTGATCCGTAATGCTCATGGAGAATCATTAAAGACTGCAAAAAGTCCTATAGTAAAGGAACATACTTTTCTAATCCAACTATTTTTGAACTCATAACATTCTTAAACTTTAAAAATTATAATCCACATTAATAAGCCCATTGCTAACATATGTATCTGCACTTGAGCTAAAATATTTGCCAGGTAACTGCCTTAGCTATGAGTAGTACCTTTGAAATTCTAGATTTTCATTTTTAAAAAGATCAAGACCCATTATATTGATTTCGTGACCTATAAATAGATCACAGTAAAACATTTTACAGAATTAGATCATAGGTTCCACTTTTTTTGTGTGAAGTAACTATAATGGAATGTGTTTTGGGAAATATTTGGGCAAAGGCTATAGTTTAAGGAGTAGGTTGTTAACATTGTTGACAGATCTATCAACAGTCCTGGTAATAGTGGGATGAATACACTGTTTCTTATTGGGAAATATTTTTTTAGATTAACTCAAGTAAAATGATAAAGAATTCTGATGGCATGGGCTGATGGCATGCTTTTGGTGAATTATCTCATCAAATCCTAAAAAAAAACAGAGCCCCTTCCTTGTGACATTTGACTACTGGCTAGATTTGAAATCTGGCCAAATCTGGTTAAAACTTTGACTATTAACCAAATGGTTTGAGACCAGCAGTTCAGAAGGAAACAGATGAGGCCGTCTGCTCCCATCAAGATTGCATACTTGGAAACATCGGGGAGCAGTTTTGCACTTTCCTGTAAAGTTGCTGTGTGTTGGAATTGACTTGATGGCACAAAACAGCAAAATAAGCAAAAGACAATTTTGCAGATTAGAATTGTCTAAAGTATGTTCTTTGGAATACATGTGTGTTAGACCAGGTAGACTAGAGAAAAAAATTCATAAACATGCTTATATGTGTATAAGGAAGAGCTTTATATACAAAAGCAATTGAACATTGAGAAAACATTCTAGCTCAGTCTAGATCAAGTTCATAAGTCCGATACTAGCACAAATGTCTGATACCAATCGATTAAGTCCTCTCAGACTCATGAAAATATGCAATGATGTCAAACACAGGAAGATCACAGGCCAGTAGGTGGGAAGTCTTGTGGATCCATTGGCATCATAAGCAGTGGTCTCCATGTGACTCCTCTGGTTCCCAGGGCACAGGTCTATCAGCATAGTGCCATGTGTCTTGCCAGTAGAGTGTCTCTCAGGGAGTGAGCAGAAAGAGTATCTCCCTCCTTCAAGGAGGATGTGTCAGGCAGGGTTCTCAGAGAAATAAAATCAGGACACTAGTAATTCTTTTTATATATTCATATATATTAGAAAGGTATATAAGATAAGAAAGAAACAATTAGCTATCTATAAAGCAGTACAGATTGCTTGGTGCAACTCACTTGCGTGAGACAGCTAGAAGACTGGCAGTCCTTCAAGTCTTGAGGGCCGCTGAGTAGTCCTCTGTAGAGCAATCCAGGCTATCTGGTCACAGGCAACAAACAGCAGAGCAGGTCACCAACAGTCAGCCAGATGACAGAGTCCAACAGTCCCCAGCTCAAGAGATGTATATCCCAGGAACATGGTGAAGTAGGGCTTGAAGGCACCTCAACTCACAGCTCCACAGTCCACTATTAGGTGTACCACAGGTAGTGTTGCTTGGAAGTCGAGGAACAGGACGAACAAGGCAGCTCTCTGGTCTGACGATCCGAAAGCAAGAGAGAGGGCGGCACTCACTGAGCCCTTCCTATCTCTGCCCTTCAATTCATCCCGTGTGTTCATTGGCTGTGCCGTCACAACAGACCCAACAATCTTCTGTGGCCATGTTGACATAACAAACCTACCCATCACAGAGGAAATACAGGAGTTCCCAGAATCCTCAGGAGAAGGCCATGCCCACACAGAAGCCTTATTGGCTATGACCCGATTGACAGACTAGTCCCCTCCCCTTCACTCTTAATCCTCTCAAGTCTCAAATTGATACTAGGTTATATAACTACCACAACAGTCTTCCCAAAATATTAGTTTGTATTATGAATTATGAAATAAAAGTGTTTCTTGACCAAGATAATGAGAAGCTAGTCTCACACTTATGTGACTCTGGGACCTGTTTTTAGGTGTGTACTCTGTCGCCCTAGTGATCAACTTTGGGAAATGCTCATGTGTATAATTAAGAGAAAAATGCTTTTGTGATATATATGTAATCTAAGTGAAATCTTTAAAAAGCAATATATGTAATTTCAAATTAATTAATTTTGTTTTCTAAGGTAGAAAGTAACAATTATATCGGGAAACTATTTCACGTCTTAGTTTTCTTTTTTCTTTTTTTTTTTTTAGGCATCACTGCCCTGGTGGTGGGTAGGAGGCCCAGCCTTTGCTCCTGGGAGCCGGAATCGAACCTCCATCCCAGTGGGCCGCAGTCCCGCGCACAACCACTACGCCACCGGGGCTCAGCCTTAGTTTTCTTATTGACCCAGGATTCTGGGTCAATTAATTCTAGGTTCGTGATTAATTCCACACAAAATGACGTGTTTAGTTATTTTTATTTAACTAAATGAACAAAAAACTTTCACTCATATTGAGTGTATTTTTACTAAGCTATTTTGGCAAGTTATGCTTGTTTGGAGGAATTTGGAATTTAATTAAATGTCATAGGTGTTTTTTTTTTCAATTCCCCCCTCCCACAATCATAGGTGTTTTAAAAAATGTTTAATGATTTCCTTACATTTCATTTATATACTGGCCAAAATTTGTGTTTATATGCTTAACCCAAAGAGCTTTGTTTGGGAGAGTGCATTTGACCATTTATTTTACATTTTGATTATAAAGAACCATAGCGTCACTCACAGTTAAGCCTTCAGCTACTAGCTGAAAGGTGGGTATTTCAAACCCCCCCAAGACATTTCTGCTTCTGAAAAGTGACAACTTTGACAACCCGGTGGAGTCATTCCACTCTGCACACAGGCTTCCATGAATCAGAATGGAATAGAAGGCAACTAGCAGCAACATGGTTTCAGACTGTTCCTTTTAATACATTTTCAATTTTTCCATTTTCTCCACACTTCTCAGATTCTTCATTTTAAAGTTTAAATATTTCTAAATATCAGAAATTCACATGTGAAATCCTCATCATAATAGTAATTTAGAAAAATATTAACACAAGAATTTTGGCAAGTATTGTACTATAAATAGAGAATACTCTGTGTTGAATGGTGTAAAATATCTTATTTCAGACACTCTCGAGTTTTTAAATTTATTTTTACTGTGTTTTTACTGATTTATAGTAGTTTAACAAAATATTTATCAAGTACCTATTGTATTCCTAAAACTTATTTCTCTTTTGAGGATTAATAATAAGACACTCTACAGCATGAAACAGTGAAAAGTAACATTATTTGTGGCAGCATTGTAAATTGACATAATAAAGAAAAAAATAATGTGGAATGGACTGTTAGAATGGGGCAAAATACATAATGTGCTAATTATATGATATGGGCAAGAAGTATTATTTAGCACAGAAAAAATTGGTGTGAGTTGAATTCATAACAAAAACTTCAGAGAGAAGTTAAAATTTGATTTGGGTTTTAAATATATTTAAACAGGTGATAGAGAAAGACTTATATGAGAAAGCAAAATCTACTACTGTATTAATTCAAGTTTCTTTTTTTAAATGTATTTTTTTTAATTCAAGCTTCTTAACATGGCATAGAAGACTCCTAAAAAACAAAACAAAAAGCCAACTGCTTTCTTTTCAAGCTTCATCTTACCATCATCTTTCGCCCTTCATCTTAGGCTCCACTATCTCTACACTATTTTTAATTTCTTATTTAAAATTATGGGGCTGAGCCCCGGTGGCGTAGTGGTTGTTCGCAGGACTGCGGCCCACTGGGACGGAGGTTCAATTCCAGCAGTGGGGCTGGGCCTCCTACTCCCACCAGAGAGCAGTGATGCCCACAAAAAAAAAAATTATGTTTCTATCATTTATATCTTTGTGTATGCTTTTTTTTTCTCTAAAACCTCCTTATCTAAATTTTCACTTTGCTAATATCTCAAGTTTAGAAATCACCTCCTGCAGGAAGTCTCTGATTTTCCCAAGCCATTTCTGATTTTCCTATACTAGATTCAAAGCCC
>PVJH01009170.1:0-42500 GCA_004026705.1 Nesogale talazaci | reverse complement strand
ACTATCTCTCTCCTTTATTATGCATGATGTCATTTGCAGACCCTGGTTTCTCTAATCCCTATACATGTCCAAAAGTACAGGAGATGAAATCTTGCCATCCTCGCTTCTCAAGAGCAATCAAGACAGATTTATTTGTTCTTTTAGTAATCCGTGATACTTTCAATATTCTTCATCAGCACCGTAGTTCAAATGTATCAATTTTTCTTTAGTCATCCTTTCAGTATTCAGTAACCCTAACCCTCACATGCATATGAGGGAATTGAAATTACTATGGCTTGTGTCAGATAGACCTTAGTCCTTGCGCTTCAATACTTTAGAGAGATCTCATGCAGCAGATTTACAGAATGCAATGCATCATTTGCTTTCCTGAACTGCTGCTTCCATGAGTATTGATTGTGGATCCGAGCAAGATGAAATCCTTGACAACTGTAATGTTTTCTCTAAGAAAGAATATCGTGATTCTATCCAATTGGTCCAGGATGGGGGGGGGGGTGTTTGTCTTTCTTACATTAATTTCCCCCTCTACATTTCACCTCACACAAAACGTAAACTCAGTGCCATTGAGTTGATTCCACCGCATAGCAATCCTGTAGGAAAAGGTAGAATTGTCCCTGTGAGTTTCTGAGATTGTAACTTTTTTTGGGGGGGTGGGCATCACTGCTCTCTGATGGGAGTAGGGGGCTCAGCCTTGCTCCTGGATAGCTGCTGCTGGATTTGAACCTGAGACTGTAACTTTTTTTTTGGGGGGGGCAACTTTTTTTGGAGGGGCACCACTGCCCTCTGGTGGTTATGGGAGCTACTCAGCCTCGCTGCTGCTGGATTTGAACTGCCAAGCCAGTGGGCCACAGTCCCGCACTCAACCACTACGCCACCGGGGCTCAGCCCTGTAACTTTTTACAAAACAGTTTTATTGGCATTTTATTCACATATCATACAATCCTATAGTTCAATCATATAGAGAAAAGTTGTACAATCTTTACCACAGTCAAGTTTGGAACATGTTATTTTCCTCATACTCATTCGTGTGAGACTATAACTCTCTGAGAATAGAAAACTCTTTCTCCCTTAGATTGACTAATGGTTTCAAACTGCTGACCTTGTAGTTAACAGCCCAACACAGACCATTATGCTACCAGGTCTCCTATATTCCATAAGGTAGTGATAATTTAGTTGATTACTTTCATATGACTGGTCATTGAATTTTAGGGCTTCAGGGGCTGTAGAGCTTTTTTTTTTTTTTGGGGGGGGGTATCACTGCCCTCTAGTGGTTGTGGGAGCTACCCAGGGCTGCTCCTGAGAGCTGCCTCTGGATTTGAACCGCCAAGCCCGCGGGCCGCAGTCCCGCACTCAACTACTTACGCCACCGGGGCTCAGCGCCTCATTGAATAGATTTTTAAAAATCATTTTATTGGGGACTCTTAAGGCTCTTATAACATTCTATACATCAATTCATAATTGAATCATAGAGTATTTGTATATGAATAGATTCTTAGAAGTGAAATTTGTGAATCACTGATCTACACAGTTTATGACTCTTGAAACAGTCTAACTTTATTTTCAAAATTGTTTTTAAAGGATGGTGTCCATGTATAATTCTATTAAATTCAGTTCTACCAAGACAATTCCAACTTTAGAGCAAACAATGAAGATACTGGTGGGTTTGAACTGCTGACTCTGTGGGTTAGTCACCAATTGTCTACTCACAAAACAATCAGGACTTCTTAAAATTCTACCAGAACTATTGGAAATGCCTATTCTACCCTTTACTATCCCTTTACTAGCAATAGGTATTACGTTTAAAAAAAAAATCTCTGTTAATTTGGTAGGTAGAATTGATGTTACTTCATCACAACTTATTTTTACACTTGATCTTAGCCAAAAGGCTGAGAGGGACACACAGCTTATTTTAGATACTTAGTGAGTTACTCACTTTTGTACATGTGGCTATTTCAGCTATCTTATGTTCAATGACATTAATTATGTTTACCAGGTAATACAACGGCCACTATTTCCAAAAATTTTCATCACCCTAACAGAACTCAGTGCCCCTTAAGCAATAGCCTCTCATTTCCACACTCTCTTGCTTCTAGTAACTACTAATAAACTTTGATCCCCATGTATTTATCCATTTTATATATTTCATATAAATGCAATTATATGGTAATGCAGTCATTTCACACAACATACTGTTTACAAGATTCACCTATTTCAAACCATATATAAGAATTTTATTTCTACAACATTTTGTTTATCCATTCATCTACTGATGGACATTTGGATTGCTTCCGTCTGTTGGTTGTTGGAAACAGTACTACTCTGTGTATGCAGTCCTTACAAATATGCTCCTCCCTTTGAGCCTTTTCAGTAAAAGAGAGGAATTGCTGGGTCATGTGAAAATTCTATGTTTAACTTTTTGAGGACTTTCCCTTGTTTTAATTGTATGGTTTATTTCTTAGTATTTAGGATTTTTTTAAAGATCAGCTTATTTTTTTTCAGCTTATTTTTTTTACATACAATTGAGATTAGTTTCTTTATCACTAAAGACTCCCAAGTCCATTTCAGTTTTACACACACCCCCTCCTCCCCACACACATTTTTTTTTTTTTTTTTTTTTTTTTAGTTTTGGGGGTGTTTTTAATGATTTTGATTCAAGATCTAGAATCTCAGCTTCTGGAAGAACCACTTGTTTTTGCCTGTCTTGTACCTCTCCTCAAATTTGACCTTGGCCTCCCGACGGGCCTTGCGTTTAAGAGCGGGGTCTCTGAAGACATCTTTGTTGACGATCGTTTTGTCCAGGGGGATGTCTACGGAGTACCTCGTGGGCATGAGGTGATTATAGTTATACACCTTCACAAAGGACTTGATCTTGGACCTCTTGGCAATTTTCTTCTTGCCCATGGCGGCGGTCACTTTGCGGGGATAGCGGTCGATGCCAGCCACCAGGGCGTGGCTGTAGGGGCGGTCCGAGGTGCCATCGTCAATGTTCTTCACGATGACGGCTTTGCGTCCCGAATAGCGTCCGGCCAGCACCAGCACCACCTTCCCGGGCTTCATGAACTTGCCCATGTCGACAGCAGGCTCACACACATTTTTAAAAAGTCATTCAGGCTACTATTTAAGTTTGAAGGATAACAAGTCTAGGGAGATTTTTGTTTAGTTTTGCTTTCAAAGAAACATATTGTATATATTTATACAAGCTATTTAAGAAATGAAATCAACATGAATATTCTGACCTTTTTTAATAGACAAAGAAAAATCTCAATCGAAAAGAAATCAAAATATTAGACACTGGAACAAATTTTCTACTTTAATTTCCATTGAGGATTTTCTCTGTTTTGCTTTTTTATCTCTGTTGTTTTTTTGGTGGGTGTGTTTTTCTGTATTTGAAATCTAGGCCAGATAAATCCATAGAGACAGTTACTAGATCAACAGTTTCTTAGGCATGGCAGAAGTTGAAGGGAAATGGACAGCTAATAATAGGTACAAGAAAGAAGAAAATATTCTAAAATAGTGGAAGTGATTGTATAAATTTTCTTGATATGATTGAACTATTGGATGGCATGTGAATTGTGTGCCAATAAAACCATTTAAAATAAAATAAACAAAATGGTTCAAAAGAGAGACCAAATGATAGGTATTGCTATTAATTTAATTTCAGCAGCTATAGATAACTTTACAATACCCTTTATCTGATAGCAAGGCTATTCACATCTCTGGACTACAGTGAGAGGCTTCTAGGCATCCTGGAAATTGATTCCACTGCCATCCATAGCCTTCTGTAAACTGGGTGTTCAGAATTTAAGCTCTGATACCATTCCTTCTACTGGAGAGACATTCACTTTTAACCTAAAAAACAGGATCATTGAGAGATGTATGGTTGTTGGACCAGGGAGACAAGCTTTCCCAATAAGCACGGAAAACAGGACTCGAGATGCAAAGGAACAAAAGGAGTTTATTTCTAGCTTAAGCTAGGGTCGGGCTCACACCACTACCCAGCACAGTGGTTTTCTGTAGCCTCAACTCCGACTACCACACAAAGCTAAGTTTTTATAGTTTCAGGTTACATAAGGGGAGTGCCCTTTCCCGCTTCCTGCCATAGAGTCCCATTAGAGGGAAGGTGACTGTTCTCTATTGGCGAGCTGCTTTCTGTACCCTTCTCTGGTTGGCTGTCAGGGACTTGTTGAATTTTGAATGCTTCTTCCTGGTTCCGGATGTTGTATCCTCTTTGGGTAAGTCACAGGTTTTCTCTGAAATAGAAACTTAGGTCTACCCTGAGTTTCGGCTCTTTTGGAGCCTGTCATGGTGTTTCTCAAGTTTATTGAATATGAAGAACATTAAGTCCCACATGGTAAATCTTTATATGCCAATATTGCTATTTCCTTGCATATTTATTACCCTCTCAACATTTTTCTTAACTAGTTCTCCTCACTTCAGACACGTTATGTTTGTGATTGACTATATCATTCTAAAGGCTGAGTGGAGTGAGTGTGCTTTCATCAATTTTCTAGATTCAGTGATTGGTCCAGTCATGGGAATGTGACCCAACCAAACACAATTAGGGAAACTTGGGACTTTTGCTGGGAAACAGACTCATTCATTCTTGTTGTGTGGGAAACAGAAATATTTCTCCCAAGTTATCTCCCCCAAATATATGCCAAACTTAAGCTGCTTGCTACACATAGCATATGACTATATACTTGGAAGTCAACTGAAGTGGGCCAGGAGCTGTTCTCCTTAAGGGTTATTAGCTACCCTTAGCAATCAGACTGTATAGCCTGCCCCACCCTAAATAGGATTCACTCCCTTCTGATAAGAATAGTAGCAGTAAAGTACTTCCTTATAGGAGACAAAGAAATCAAGCCCACCGAAGGATGCCATATTGAGTCTAGGGTCTGTCCTTCTTGTCACATGTTTAGCCCTAGTCCCTCCCCTTGTGGTTTCATGTACACCCCTAGCTCATTCCCTTTGTGTGATTGTACAATCCTTTCTTGTATTGTATGTCATTACCTGTAATGGAGGGTCATGCAAGGCTCCAAAGGGTATATAAAGTTTGGTCAGAATAGAGGACTCGCCTGCCTGTCAGCACGGGATGCTCTTGCCTCTTGCCCCCTCTCCCTTATGTAATCCTGTCCCCTACTCAAGGGTTGAGGTGAGCATGCTACCGTGAAATGTGTCTGATGCTTATTCTTTCTTTTTTTCTCATGCTCTCTATAACTAAATAATTTTCGCTGTACAACTGTGCCTATCAAACCCGTAATGTATGTATTGGAGGCTGGCTTCCTTTGATAGATGGCGCCCAATGTGGGGCACAAAGGTCTCTGATAGCTGGAGACTTTAGGGAGAATATCTACCTTCTCTCTTCCACACTAGATGCTGGCAAATGATTAATAATATTTGCTTAATATTTTGGAGTATATATATGTGTGGAAAAGTCCTGACTTTGTCCCACATTGTTGGTGAGATTTTCTTCTCCTGTATACAGTTCTAGTTTTGGAAACCCACAGGGGCAGTTTTTTTTTTTTAAAAGTAGTGGCTTGCAGCCTTTTAAACATGAGGTGAGAGTCTATTATTAATGTACCCAAAATTGTGATTAAAAGCAAATCAAAAAACAATCTCCATTGAGTTGATTCTGACTCATAGCAACTCCATGTGAATAATTTTGATATTGATGAAGATAAATTGGTAATTATTGACATTATATTTACATGATAGAATTTTGAAAAAATATACTTTGAGATAAAGTAAAAAAAGTTGAAAAAAAAGTTGAACTCTCAATTGTTCGTGTAAATGGTGTATAGTCACTTAAGAGTTTAATCTGGGGGCTGAGCCCCGGTGATGTTGTGCACGGGACTGCGGCCCACTGGGATGGAGGTTCAATTCCAGCAGTGGGGCTGGGCCTCCTACTCCCACCACCGGAGAGCAGTGATGCCCAAAAAGAAAAAAAAAGAGAGAGTTTAATCTGTACCAGTCAACAACTTACGTAACAGGGTCAGAAAAGATGACCTACATACCCTTGTATAATTTCCTTTTCTCAACAGTGTCTTAAATTTTATATCATTAGCTAAATTAACGACACTATAAATTGAATTCCCTTATGCTCCATGGGGATGATTTATAATGATCCATACAATAAAATGATCCATTACCTGTTTGTCAGTTTATTGCACTGTGATCATTTGTGTGTTGCTGTGATGCTGTGAGTCTGTATCACTGGTATAGACTGGTATAAACGCCAGAAGGTTCACCAAAGTGAACAGGTTTCAGCAGAGTTTCCAGACTAGGCTGCCCACTAAGGAGTAAGTAGATGCTGAAAACCTTATGCATTGCTTTGAAACATTATCAGATATTGAAAGCCTAATGGATAGAATCAGAACATTATCAGAGATTATGCTAGAGAATGGGCCCCTTGGCTCAAAGGGCACTTGAATTGTGACTAAGAAGTTGCTGCTATCTCAGAATGGAATTGACTATGATGACATTAGTGGGGTAAAGCCTTTGGGAGTGGAGATTTTGTGACTTCATTTACTGTTGGGGCATAGCTCAGAATGAAACACAACTGCAAAAATCTACTAATGATCAGAACTTGGAACATGAGAAGCTTGGAACATAAATCTGGGAATTGGGGAGTGGAAAGGGAAGGGAAAAATGAGAAGCTGATACCAAGGGCTCAAGTAGAAAGCAATTGTTTTCAGAATGATGAGGGCAACAAATGTACAAATGTGCTTGACACAATAGATGGATGTATGGATTGTGATAATAGTTGTATGAGCCCCCAATAAAATGATTTAAGAAAAATACAAAGGAAAACATAAAGATCAATATCCTAGGCATTAATCAGCTGAATTAGACTGGTTTTAGCTATTTTGAATCAGAAAATTATAGATTTACTGTACTTGGAATAACACAATCAAGAGGAACAGCAGGGCATTCATTGTCAAAAATATTGCATCAAGTACAGTGATGTTTGTGATAGGATCATATCTAGCTGCCTTCAAGAAAATCTAATCAATACAGCTATTCAAATTCATGCACCAAGCACAAGAGCTAATGAAGAAATTGAAGAATTCTACTATCTTCAATCTGAATTTGATCAAATATGTAATCAAAAAGCAATAACAATTATTGGTGATTTTAATGCAAAAGTTGAAAATGAAGAGAAAGGAACAGTAGATGGAAAAATATGGTCTTGGTTACAGAAACAAAAGAGATCATATGATAGAATTTTGCAAAGTCAACAACTTGTTCATAGCAAATACCTTTTCAACAAATGATGAAGACAACACATGGTCTTCTACAGATGGAATACATATAAATCAAATTGACTGCATTTGTAGGAAGAGAAGATGGAAAAACTCAATACCAGCAGCTAAATTCAGGCCAGGAGATGACTATGAAACCCTGTCAATTGCATAAGTTCAGGTTAATACTGAAGAAAATTGAAACAAGTCCACCAAGTCAAAATATGACCTTTTAGTCTATCCCACCTGAATTTTAAGACCATCTCAAGAACAAATTTGGCACTAATGACAGAAGACTTTCAGCGTGGGAGGATATCAACAACATCATTCATGAAGAAAGCAAAAGGTCATTAAAGACAAGAAAGAAAAAAAAGATCAAAGTAGATGTCAGAAGAGATGCTGAAATGGAAGAAATGATAAGGTCAAAGATCTGATTTGAAAATTTCAAAGAGCAGCTTGATAAGGCATTCAAATATGTAATGAAATGTGCAAAGACCTAGAGCTGGGAAAACTTTCAGTATTGAAAGATTCTATGGGCAAAATACAATGATGAATCATCAAAAGAAGATAGAAAATATTAACTGAGTCACTGTACTGAAAAGAATTAGTCCACATTTCACCATTTCAGGAGTTTGCATATGAGCAAGAATCAATAGTGCTGAAGGAAGATGTTCAAGCTACACTGAAAGCATTAGCCAAAAATAAGCCTCCAGGAGTTGATGGAATATGCACAGAAATGTTTCAACAAGCTGACGAAGAACTGGAAGTACTCACTTGTCTATGAACTAGAAGTCCTACTTGTCTATGCCAGGAAATCTTAAAGGCTTGGCCAACTGAGTGGAAGAGACTCATATTGGTATTCATTCCAAGGAAAGGTGACTAAACAGAATGCTTCATTTCTAGAACAGTATAATTGATATCACATGCAAATAAAATTTTTCTAGGGTCAATGGAAACTCAATTTTGACCTTCTAAAGAACTGCTAAAACGATTTTCCCAAGTGGTGGTACCATTTTACATTCTCATCAGCAATGCATATGAATGCCACTTTCTGTACATCCTTGCTAATACTTATTATCGTTCCTTTATTATAGCCATTCTAATGGATATGGGGTGTTATCTTCATAGTAGTTTTAATTTGCATCTCCCTAATGAATAATTGACCCCTTGTGACAATGGAGGTAACAAGTTTGGCTGCTAATTTGCAATGTCAGCAGCCTTGACTCCACCAATAGCTCTGATAGAGAAAGAAAAGGCCTTCTGATCCCATAAGAATTTATAGCCTTAGAAATCTGAAGTGGGCAATTCTACTCTGTCCTATCCTTGATGGCAGTGGGCTTAATTTTTTAATGACTAGTGATACTAAGAGGAACTCTGGAATAGTGGTAATGTATTTTGCTGCTAGCAACAAAGCCAATAGTTTGAAAACCTCAGTCACTCTGAGGGAGAGAAGGGGTTTTTCACTCTGGTAAAAAGTTACAGTTTTTAGAAAATTACAGGATAGTTCCAGTCTGTCCTTAGAGGGTTCCTAAGAATCCTTTTTAAAATTATACTGAGCATATTTTTGCATCATTGTTGGTTATTATCTTCTTTAGTTCTTGGTTATTATCTTCTCTGGGGAAATCCTCTGCTCATTTACAAATTTGGGTTAT
This sequence comes from Nesogale talazaci, assembly GCA_004026705.1. Classification (NCBI taxonomy): domain Eukaryota; kingdom Metazoa; phylum Chordata; class Mammalia; order Afrosoricida; family Tenrecidae; genus Nesogale; species Nesogale talazaci. The sequence continues at coordinate 33,610 of PVJH01009170.1, read as the reverse complement.
TTAGATTTTGTTTGTTTGTTTGCTTGTTTTTATTATTGAATTTTAGAAGCTTGCTATGTACTTTGATACTAATCCCTTCTTTAATAATTTCCAAATACCGTCTCCCATTTTCATATTGCTTTTTCACTTTATTGTGTTCTTTGAAGTAAGAAAGCTTTAAAATTTAATGAAGTCAAATTTATTTATTTTTCTTTGCTTGCTTGTTATTTTAGTTGTCGGGACTAAGATCTAAGAAGTCATTGCCTAATATAAGGTCACAAAGAAACACTCCTGCATATTTTATTAACAATCTTATATCATTAGCCATTACATTAGGTCTTTGACTCATTTTTCCTTTTTGCATATGGTGCATGGTAGGGTCTCATATTTATTTTTTTGTAGATTCCAGTGGCCTAGGTATCATTTGTTGAAAAAGGTATTATTTCCCCCATGAATGTTTTTGTTTTATTTGTTGAACTTATTTAACCAAAGGTTTACTTCTTGACTCTCAATTCTGTTCCATTCATCTACCTATTTACCATTAAATCAGTACAGCATCATTTTGATTACTTTATCTGTGTAATAAGTTTGGAAATGAAATTACTTTGTGAAAGAATTAAGAAAGATATTTAATTGCTTTAGTTTTTAATAAGAGGCAGTTAATCTATATATCTTCTAATTTTGTTGGGATTAAATTTTACATTGCTATTATTTGACATTTATACTAGCCTCTATATCAAGGTTAAGTTTAAGCAGCACAATACCTACCCATACCTTGTGGGATAGTAATTAAGGGCCAAGACTTGTCTCAAACATTAGGAAATAGCTGAGCCCCGGTGGCGTGAGTGGTTGAGTGCGGGACTGCAGCCTGCGGGCTTGGCGGTTCAAATCCAGCGGCAGCTCTTGGGCGCGTCACTGGGTAGCGCCCACAACCACCCGAGGCAGTGATGCCCAATAAAAAAAAAAAAACATTAGGAAATAAACCTTAATGAAATTGGTTTTTAGGAACAGAAATCTTAGTTCCAGGGGGGTACTAAGTTACCAAGAAAATTCTCATCTACAGAAGAACAAAATAAGACCCATGTGCGTTTTTTCTAAGTGTTTCGTGTATCATGGTCAAAGTAGAAGTAATGGCAAAGCTGTCATTTAGAGGTGAATTTAGAATAGTATGTGATACAGATAATTACCTTTTCATAATAGCTGTGTTTTTATTAGAAAAATCTCCTTCATCACTTAAAAATCTTTTTATATTACAGAAAATTAATGCCAACATGGAGAACGATATCCAGACTGAGTCGTCATCATCTTCCTTGACTCTTCAAGGTTCTTCAGAGACCTTGTTTTCTATTCAGCTATTAGATTTCAAAACATGTCTACTAGAAGCATTAGAAGAACTGCGTATGAGAAGGGTAAGCATTTTTTAAAAAAATATGCTGTTTAACCAGAGAACTTACTTTTATTCAGTTTTTTTATTACAATTAAATTTTGAAGGACAAAAGAGACCTGACTCATAGCAACTCTAAGAACAGAGTACAAGTGTCCCACAGAGATTCCAAAACTACATTTCTATAGTGTGTTAGGCCAGGTAAACTAGAGAAACAAATTTCATAGACATGCATATGGATATAAGGGTATGGTTTATAAACAAGAGAAATAGGACATTAAGAAAACATCCCAACCCAGTCCAGTTCAAAGTCATAAGTCTGATATTCGCCCATATGCCCGATATCAGTCTATAATGTCTCCTTCCGACTCACAAACTCACAGGCCAGTGGGTGCAGAGACCCAAGGCCAGCAGGGGTCTCCCCATGGCTCCTTGCTCCCAGGCCTCAGGGTCCATCAACAGCATCCAGTGGTGGTAGAAGCAATTCAGTGCTGGCAGGGATCTCCACATAGCTTCTCCAGCTTCAAAGGTCTGGTTCCACCAGGTTAAGGCCATGTGGCTTCTCCTCTCACTCCTTCAGCTCCTCAGACGCTGCCATCTTGTCTTGTCTGTAGTTCATCATCTCTGAGACTAACTCCCAACAACTGGGGAGATAGATTCTCATCTTCACGAGGGAAAGATCGTGAAATTTCCCAGAAGTCTCAGGAGAAAGCCATGCCCACATGGAGGCCTCATTGGCTACTCAATGGCTATCTCCAGATTAACAGGCTAGACTCTACCCCTACATCTCAAACATGAAATTAACATAAGCACATGACTGCCACATATAGGAACAACTTTATCTACCTCCTATGGAGGGGCTGGAGGGTTTGAGCAACCAACCTTGCATTTAGCAACCCAGTTAGTTTAATTCACACTGCCATTATTGTTCCTTAAAAGCAAGATATGTGACCCCAGATGCTACATCTTTTGATAGCCGGGCACCATTAGCTTTCTTCACCACTTTTGCTTATACACACCTTTGTCTTCAGTGATTGTGTTGGGAAGGTGAGCATCACGGAATGCCAATTTAATAGAACAGGAGCTGAGCCCCGGTGGCGTAGTGGTTGAGTGCGGGACTGCGGCCCACAGGCCTGGAGGTTCAAATCCAGCAGCAGCTCTCCAGGAGCAAGGTTGGGCCTCCCACTCCCACCAGAGGACAGTGGTGCCCAAAAAACAAAACAAAACAACAACAGCAGCAAAAAAACCCAAAAAATTTAATAGAACAAAGTGTTCTTGTATTGAGGAAGTACTTGAGTGGAGGTCCAATGCTCATCTACTGTCTTAATACTAATCCTATAAGTGTATGCACATAGATCTATTTCCCCATTGTCATATATTAATATATTCACCTATGTACATGCCTGTATTTAGACCTCTATAAATGCCTTTTACCCCAAGCAACAGGGCCCAATGGAAGAAACACACCAACTTATGTGACCAGAAGGTGTCAAAAGGATCACTAATCAGACTTCAAGAACTAAAAATCATATCAATGCATGTCCACCTTCCTGATATGATTACTGATGACAAATGTGTGCATAAGCAAATTTGGTGAAGTTAGCTGGTGGTGTCCGATTATCAAAAAGATATAGTGTCTGGGATCTTAAAGGTTTGAAAGTAAACAAGTGGCCATCTAGCTCAGAAGCAACAAAGTCCACATGGAAGAAGCACACTAGCCTGTGCGATGACAAGATGTCGATGGGATTGGGTATTAGGCATCAAAGAACTAAAAATTATATCATTATAAATGACGGGGAGTATAGACTGAGAACCCAAAGTCCATCAATAGATAAAGTGACAGACAGCCCCTTACAGAGGGGTGGTAGGGAGGAAATGAGCCAGTGAAGGAATAGTATAGCAACATTGAAATATGCAACTTTCCTCTAGTTCTTAAAAACTTCCTCCTACCCATTATCATGATACCAATTCTGCTTACAAATCCAGCTAGACCAAGGGATGTACATTGGAGCCCCAAACAGGGGTAATTCAGGACAGATGATCCTTTCAGGACCAGGGGTGACAGTGGTGATGCCAAAAGGATGGAGGGAAGGTGGAGTAGAAAGGGGGAACCTATTGTAGGGATCTACATATGACCTCCTTTCTGGGGTACAGACAATGAGGAAGTGGGTAAAGGGACACATCAGACAATGTATGATGACAAAATAAGGACAATTTGTAAATTGTTAAGGGTTCATAGGGGAAGGGGAGTGGGGAGGGATCGGATATATGGGATGCTTATACCAGAGGCCTAGGTGGAGGGAGGATATTTTGAGAATGATGATGGCAACAAATGTACAAATGTGGTCTGCATGTAATTGATGTATGTATTGATTGTGGTAGAAGTTGTATGAGCCCCCAATAAAATGATTTATAAAAAAGAAGAAGAAATGTGTCCCAAATAATGTAAGTAAGTGTGTCTGTGTGGGGGTTGAGGACAAGCTAAGTCTGTGATCGGGAATGGGCAAGAAAACTTTGGAAATGAAAGCAAAAGTACAAGTCAACAGGAATGTATTGAGTGCCTAGGAATGTACATTGGCTGATTGAAAAGAACAACTGTTGTGGAGATTGAATTTTTTGCCAAGGTATGCTATATTGATTAATGAAATAAGGCAGTAAATGATTAAGCATTAACAAACCAAGTTCACTCTTATTGAGTCAATTCTGACTCTCAGCCACCCTATAGGACAGGCTGGTTCCACCTCTGTGACTTCCTGAGACTGTCACTCTTCACAGGAGTAGAAAATCTCATCTTTCTCCCATGGAGTGGCTCATGGTTTCTAACTGCTTATTTTCAGTCCAACGGGTAACCCACTATGCTAAGTGTAAAAGTGAATGTGAGTATTAGTATTCTGGTTTTTGAGATTAAAATAACCTTCTGTTTTTAAAAAAGGTAACCTTGAGAGGGAGAAGGAACACTAGATTGGATTATGATTGCACAACTCATATTTAACCATGGGGGGGGAGGGATCCTTTAAAATTGAGATGGTGATGATTGTAAAATTTTCCTTGATATGATTGAATGATCGAATGGTTGAATGGTATGATATGTAAATTATGTGCCAATAAAGCTGTTGGGAAAAAAAGTAACTTTGAGACAGATTTTAAATTTTATTTTTAATCATTTTTGACGTATATTCATACAACACACAATGTCCAATCATATTAAAAAGAGTTGCATGATCAACACCACAACCAGTTTTAGAACATTTTCTTCTTTCTTGTGCTTATTGTTATTAGTTTCCTATCTTCCCCAACCTACCCTGCCATACCCCTAAGAAATCATCATGAATCCAGTTACTGTCTCTATGGACTTATATATCCTGGATTTCATATTCAGAAAAAGTACCAAAACCAAGCAAACAAACAAACCAAAAACCCACCCCAACAGCAATTAACAAAGTAAACCAAAGAAACCTCAATAGAGAAGAAAGCATAAAATGTTAAAACTAGAACAAATTAAAAATGGGTTCAATAGAGATCAAGTAATAAGATGCTAATTTTTAACCTAACTACAGCTATAAGAATCTACAGAAAAATTAAAGGACAATTTGTGAAAGATGTTTGGTTTCAGCAGCCCTATATCTTGTAAAACTTTAAAAATGTTTAATTTCTGCAACTCCTAGTTTAAGTTGAAAGAATATGCAGCTCACTCTATAGGATAGGCTGGAGCTGTAAAGATTCTGGAAGGAAGAAAATAAAATATAAGGGTATTACAGTAATATTGAAGAAATATGGTAAGTAGGACTAATAAACGTAGGACTGGAAGTAAAAGAGGCACAAAGACGTGTCAGTGTAATTTGGTGACATTCTGAAAATAGACTGAAGAAGGGAGAAAAGGAGACCTGACATATAGTTATAATATGAGCTTTGCTCTGATGTTAGGTGCTATTGAGTTGGTTCAAACGCATCAACTCTTGATCCCATAGAATGAAGCACGGTCAGTACTGTGCTGTCAACACAGCCTTTGCTATGTTTGAGCTTATTGTTACAGCCTTCTTCTTGAAGGTCTTTCTCTTTTTCATTAATCCTATATCTTACCAAGCATGATGCCATTCTCCAGAGACTGGTCCCTCCTGATTCTCCAAAGTATGTGAGAGGAAGTCTCACTATCTTCGTTAATAAAAAACATTCTGGTTTTACTTCTTCCAAGATACATGTTGGTCAGTACATAGTATATTCCAATTTTAGTATATGTGCTGCCGAAGCGAGCACGCAGTACATAGTATATTCAATAGTCTTCACTGATGCCATAATTCAAATGCATCAATTCCTTGTTCTTCCTTATTCACTGTCCAGCTGTTGCATGCATATGAGGCAATTGAAAATATATGAGCTGTATCCCTGGTCAAGTACACCTTAGTTTTCAAAGTGCCACCTTTTCTTCTTCAAAACAGCAACAACAACAAAAACTCTAAAAGAGGTCTTTAAAATTTTTTTGATGTAAATCATTTTATTGTGAGTAAAAGAGGTCTTTTGCAAAAGATCTTCCCATTGTAATACGAGCAGATACCTCCCCTCCCCCCCCAACTGGATTTTTCTTTTCAAAGCTTTGTATTTAATTTATAAAAAAATTAACAAAACAATCTTATTGCCTTCAAAGCATACTCCATTACACTCAATACATTTGTCAAATCTGCTATTCCATTCTTGGAAACATTTTTCAAACTCATCTATTTTGATGACTGACAGTACCTCCCTCATTTTTTTCCCACCTCTGTTACATTGTCAGATTGCTCTCCCTTTCATGTCCCTCTTCATTGACATAAACAAACAGAAGTCACACCAAGCAACATCAGGTGAGTAAGTTGCAAGAGAGGCATGATGTTTTTTGCCAGAAACTGGCGCACTGAGATAGCTGTGTGATCAGGTGCACTGTCATGGTGGCAAACCAGTCCCTGACATTTTTTGTCATGCATTGTTAAGAAATCTTTTCAGAGTCTCTAATTGATTAACAGTCTGATCTTGGGGAATGAACTCAAAATGCACTACAAGTTGACAGTTTCGTCCATTCAGGAAGCTAACAGATGTCCAGAATGAGTTTTGTCATTGAACATTCACCTTTTTTTAAAATGAGAAAACCGCTCATTCACTTGAGTTTTTCCCAGTCCTTGTAAGTTGTGTTCAACATCACAAAAGACTCTGCATCATTTTTTTTGAGCAGGAACCAAAGTTTCACAGGTGCACACTGTTCTCTTAAATTGGCCATCACAAACAAAAAACAAAACAAAACAAAACAAAACACGATGTTTGAGTGAAACTGTTTTTACAAAAAAAAAATTCACTGTGACCAGAGAAAACCTTCCCAGGTAAAGCCATTGGGTGCACTAATTCAGAGCAAGTTGCTTGCTACTTACCTAGTGGGAGAAATGCGTACTACAAAAGCTCTGCTCTGTCCAGCACGAATCCAGTTTTTTTGTGTACTCCCTCATACGAGCGGTTTTCTTGTTTCAAAAAAGACAAAATGGGGCTGAGCCCCGGTGGCGTAGTGATTGAGTAAGGGACTGCGGCCCATTGGCTTGGCGGTTCAGATCCAGCAGCAGCTCTTTGGGAGCAAGGCTGGGTAAACTCCCATGACCGCCAGAGGGCAGTGATGTCCAAAAAAAAAAAAAGGCAAAATGTCAATTGATGACAAACCCTGTTCTAGATAGCTGTTAACTTTCCAAATAGTTAAAAATGTTGATTCATAGTGCATTTGGACTTCATTCCATTAGATAAGACTGTTAAACAAGTTTCTAATTAGTGGTCCTAAAAATATTGCATAACAGTGTACTACCAAATAGGCCTGCTTTGTGGTACATGGGGAACTGGTTTTGTCACAAGGTGTCAAAGGGATCCGATATCAAGCATCAAAGACCTAAAAATATATCATTATAAGTGAGGGGGAGTTCAGATTGGGGACCCAAAGCCCATCAATAAGTGAAGAGACATCCTCTAACAGAGGGGTTGTAGCAAGGAGATGAGCCAGTCTAGGTGCAATGTAGTAGCAATGAAATGTTCTCAAATGCTCTCTCTCACTGACTATCATTATCCCAATTCTGCCAGACAGATTTGGCTAGACCAGGGGATGCACATTGGAGTTGAAAACGTGGAAATTTAGGATAGATAATCCCTTGAGACTAGTAGGGAATGGTGACACTGGGAGATGGAGGGATGGTGGAGTAGAAAGGGGGAACAAATTTCTCAGATCTACACGTGACCTCCTCTCTGGGGTGTGGACAACGGCGGGGTGGGGGCTTGTGTGAGTGAAGTGATATATTAGACAGTGTAAGGTATGAAGAGGTAATGACAATTTGTAAGTTATTGAAGTTCAAGGGGGAGGAGAAGGGGGAAGGGGAAATATGGGGAGTTGGAATTAAAAAAATAAAGAACTAGAGGAAAGAGGGGAAGAGGAGCTTATGCTGGAGGGGTTCAAGTAGATAATGTAGATGAATGTGGCAACATGTGTACAAATGTGCTTAATACGAATGATGTATTAAATGTTGTAAGAGCCCCCAATAAAATCTATATTTAAAAAAATAAATAAATCCAAGGATTTGAAATAGGCAAAAAAAATTTAAATACATAGCTTTGAAAAAAAATGTGTTTTTTTGGTGGTACCCCTTTGTATAAGCCTACTTTACACCTTTCCTGATTTAAAACCATGTAGTATTCTCTTGTTATGTTTTGATGACTGTCTCAAGGTCTATTTGTAGATTCCACATTAGGCATTTCAGAAGCCTCATTTTCACAATGTTACTCAGAAAGTGAAATGCCTTTGTGTCATCAATAAAATACAAATAAACAGATTTTTGATACTCTAATATTCTCTGGTTTTAGCCAAGATCCTTTATACATCAACAATGATATTGCTTGGTCTATGTTCTATTTTCAATCTGCTTGGATTTCCATCAGTTCCCTATTGGTGTACTGCTGCAACCATTATTTTGAGTTGGCTTTTTTGGGGAGTATTTTGAGTCCCCTCTTGACATACTACTGTAACTAGTTTTTGAGTTATCCTCAGGAAAATTTTGCTTGTATGTGATATTAATGACATTTGTGTTACACCCTGCTTCTTTGGAATGAGGACAGATGTGGATCTTTTCCAATCATTTGACCATATAACTGTCTTGCAAATTTCTTGGCACAGATAAGCAAATGCTTTCTGTGTTGTATCTGGTTGTTGACACATCTCAATTGGTATTCTGCCAGGTCTCAGAGTTTTGTTTTTCACCAATGGATTCAGTGCATGTTGTATTTCTTTCTTAAATATCACTGCTTCTTGATCATCTTTTCCCCTCTCTCCCTCCCCCATGCTCCCTCAATACTTTATAAATTATTGTTTTGTCATATCTTACACTGCCCAATACCTCCCTCGCCTACTCCAATGTCTGTCCTCCAGATCAGAGGTTATATGGAAATCCTTGTAATTGGCTACCCCTCTTTACCTGACATTCCCTTCACCCATCCAGTATCTCCATTCTCACTACTGGTCCTGAGGGTTCCTTTGTTCTGGTTTCCCTGTATTTCCAGTTCCCATCTGAACCAGTGTACCTATTCTAGTCCAGCTGGATTTGTAAGGTAGAATTGGAATCATGATTGTTGGGGGGAGGAAGCCTTTAAGAACTAGAGGAAAGTTGTATATTTCATTGTTACTTCACTGCACCCTGACCAGCCCATCTCCTCTCTGCAACTCTTTTGTAAGGGCATATCCAAATGCCCACAAATGGGTCTTGGTTCCCCACCCTCCATTCTCCCTCATTTGTAGTGATGTGATTCTTGTTCTTTGATGCTTAATGCCTGCTCCCCTCAACCCCTCATGATCACACGGGCTGGTGTGCTTCTTCCATGTGGACTTTGCTGCTTCTATGCTAGATAGCTGCTTATTTACCTTCAAACCTTTAAGGCCCCAGACACTTTATCATTTGGTATCTGGGCACCATCAGCTTCCTCCAACCTGTTTGTCTCTGCACCCATTTGTCTTCAGTGATCATATTGGGAAGTGGGCACATAATGATCTGATTTTTATTCTTTGATGCCTGATACCTGGTTCTTTACACACTCATGGTTGCATAAGCTGGTGTGCTTCTTCTATGCTAGGTTTTGTTTCTCCTGAGCTAGATGGCCACTTGTTTACCCTCAAGCCTTTAAGACTTCAGACACTATATCTTTTGATAGCTGGGCACCATCAGCTTTCTTCTCTACTCTTGCTCATGCCCTACATGTCCTTGATGATCGTCTTGGGAAGGTGAACACACAGTGATATGGTTTTTTCTTGTTTGATGCCTGGGACCTGATCCTTTCAACATCTCATAGCCACACTGGCTGGTGTGTTTCTTCTGGTGTGGGCTTGGCTACTACTTAGCTAGATGGCCGTTTATTTATCTTCAAGCTTTTATGACCCCAGATGCTTTATCTTTTGCTAGCTGAGTGCCATCAGCTGTTTTCACCATATTTGCTTATGCACCCATTTGACTTCAGTGATCATATTGGGCCAGTGAGCATCATGGGATACCAGTTAATAGAACACAGTGTTCTTGCATTGAGGGAGTACCTGAGTGAAGGCCCAAGGTCCATCTGCTACCTTAGTACTAAACCTATAAATATATGTACCTAGATTTATTCCTTCCTAATCATAAATAATTATATTTACATATGTACATGTCTGTGTTTAAATCTCTATAAGTGCTCTCTGCCTCCTAGTTCTTTCCTCTATTTCCTTCTTCCTTCCTCCTGTCCCAGTATCATGCTCAGTTTTCATTTGGGTTTCAGTACTTCCTCTCAGTTACATTATCCTTGCTTTAGCCCTACCTGGCCTTCCACACCCTCTTCACCACTGATTCGGGACCACTTGTTTCCCTTATCTCTGAACCTGTCCATCCAGGAGTACTCCCTTCTTGATTTGGTCCATTTTGGGGGCTCAGAGCACATTGTTTCCCCATCATGTGACCCCCAAAATGTACTCTGTTGTTGTCTGCTTCAGTAAGGAGACAGTGTGACACATCCTATTGTTTGCCCAGTTCCTTCTGTGACCCATTAGGTCCCTGCTGGGGCATAGTCCTCTGAACATCGTGGGCCACTGTGGGGACCAGACTGGCTCTCTTTCTCTTCCGCCCTGCTGGCCTGTCTCCATGTGGGTGTAGCATGCTGGCCTCTCCCCTCACCTGTTCTCTGCCATGCCCCCTTCCAGGAAGGGGGTCAGATTGATTCTGGTTGAGTCGAGCCCTGTAGCTCTCTCTCTCTTTTTATGCATTCTTCCATGTATCCATGCTGTCCTCTTGGTTGGGTGTTTCACGTTAGGGTCTGCATACCCACTCCTACTTCTGTGGAGACAAATCCAGTACTCTCTTCCTGGGTGGGTTAGTGCCCTGCTCCCTCTGTTAATCCTTTCACTTTTGAACCCCCTTTTTCTCCCTCCTCCCTCTGCCCTTCCCCCTTATTGTGTTGGACCCAACATGTATCTTCCTGGGTTTGGTCCAACCTCCTCTCATTTTCCTAACTGTTAAGATATAGGAAGCTTCTCTTCTATAACTACCCGTGCTGGTTATACTTACCTCAGCGGACTCATTCTGTATTTCTCCTTTTGTGACTGGCTGACTTTGCTTAGCATAATTTCCTCTAGCTCTTTCCATGAGGAGATTATGTTTCATGCGCTCATCAGTGCTTCTGAGTAAAGCATAGTCCTCTATTGTGTGTATGTGCCAGAGTTTGCTGATCCACTCAGCTGTCAATGGAACTTTAGATTGTTTTTAGCTCTGTGTGATTGTGCATTGTGCTGCAATAAACATTGGAGTGCATACCACTGACCATGGTTTATTTGTTACTTTTTCTGAGTAGAGGGATAGTTGGGTCATAAGGTAGTTCAATTTCCATTTTCATTAAGTATCACCAGACTGCTTTCCATTAGTATCTGTACATATTTAGAGGACCACCAGCAATGCAGGAGTGTTCCTATTTTACTATACCCCCTCCAACATTTGTTGCTCTCTGATTTTCTGATTTGGGCTAGCCTCAAGTTAGATGGTATCTCATGGTTGTTTTGATCTGCATTTCTTTGATGGCTAATGATTGGGAGCATTTTCTCATATGTTTATTGGCCATATGAGTCTTCTCCCTGGTAAAACTTCTTTTCAGTTCTTTTTCCCATTTTTTCACAGGGTGTGTTAGTCTGCATAGACTAGAGGAACAAATTTCATAGACATGCATATAGATATAAGAGGAATAGGACATTGAGCCCAGTCCAGTTCAAAGTCATAAGTTCGATATTAACCCATATGCCCGAAATCAGTCTACAAAGTTTCCTTCCAACTCACAAAGTCATAGGTCAGTGGGTGCAGAATCCTGGCGCTGGCAGGGGTCTCTACATGGCTCCTCGCTTCCAGGGCTCAGGGTCCATCAACAGCAACTCATCGCTGGCAGAGGTCTCCATGTGACCGGCCCAGCTTCAGAGGTCTGGCTCCATCAGGGCAAAGCCGTGTGGTTTCTCCACCAGCTCCTCCAGCTTCTTGGACACTGCCATCTTGTCTTGTCCGTGATTAATCGTCTCTGAAACTAACTCCCAACAACCTGGGAGATAGCTTCTCATCTTCATGAGGGAAATAACGTGAGATTTCCAGAAGTCTCAGGAGAAAGCCATGCCCACACGGAGGCCTCATTGGCTACTCAATGGCTATCTCCAGATTGACAGGCTAGACTCCACCCCTACATGTCAATCATGAAATTAACATAAGCACAAAACCACCACACAGGGTTAACTGTTTTCCTCTTTTTGCAGGCAAAGAGGGTATTATAGATTTTCATAATAAATCCTTTGTCTCTTGTGCTGTGGCTAAAAATCCTGTCCCAGACTGTGGGTTGCCTACTTACCCTCTTGGTAAAGTCTTTTGATGCACACGGGTGTTTCATCTTTAGTAAATTCCATTTGTCAATTTCAGATTCTCCTGCATGTGTACCCTGCCCTATTGCAATTAAGCCTTTGTATTCCCTGGGCCAAGCTTCTTAGTTTGTTTCCGGTTTTTTCCCTAATAGTCCTGATGGTTTAGGGTTTTACTTCTAGGTCCATGATCCACCTTGAATTTGTTCTTGGGCATGGGATGAGGTACAGATCCTGTTTCACATGTGGATTTCCATTGTTTCCAGCACCATTAGTTAAATAGGGTGTCAGCCTCCCACTTGATGTTTTTGGGGCCCACTTTATTTATTTTTAACTTTTTCGTGTGAACTAGGGTGAATGTTTACAGAGCATATCATAGTTTTACTTTCAACGATTCATAAACATACTGATTTATTGCATCAGATTGAATGCATTGCTTATCTCACTTCCTTCATGTGTTTTCCGTTTCTATTCATTCTTCTTTCCTAATCTTCCAAACTTGGTCTTTGGTAGATGCTGTCCTTTTAATCTTAAATGGTTAATTATGGTAGCAAGGAGGTGAGTTCAGTTCTAGACCTAAAGAGAAAAAGCCCTAGTCTTTTAGTGTTCCCCCAGCCTTTTTCTGACCTAGTGAGCCTGGTCTCTTATGATTTTGAGTTGTAGTCCATAATTTCTCCCACTCATTCTAGGCCCTTCTAGTGTGATCCTTTCCAGGCACCCTGTAGTTCCTTTGATCTCAGGATTGTGGAAATTGATGTTGTATGGTCCAACAGTTTTTTGGACTAATTGTTTCCATGTGTATTTTGATTTTCATCACTTCTATTTCCTCTCTTCAACAGGGAGAGAATCAATAGCTGCCCCATTGGTTGGGCTGCTTATGAGTTGTTAAGAACCTAGTTGCTGCCATCAAAATAGGATGCAGAACATTGTCTTTGTAAACTATATTATGCCAGTTGATGTAGGTGTCCCCTGAGACAGTGATCTTGACCCCCAGGTCCAGTGACTTGTCTGTCTGCTCAAGGTGGCTATGTGTAAACATTTTATGTAGTTTTACCTTATGTATTCCACCACATTCATGGATATATTTGCAAAAATAAATATACATTTACAATTATCTTCTGCCAAACACACACACACAGGTGGGTGTACTACCAAGCTCCCTCTCCTACCTGTTTAGCCTGTATGCCTATTCAAGTATGTACTCATACTTTGCCATTATTGCAGATTTCTGTATGCGGAAGGATTTGCCTTTCTTGCCTCTAGTAAACCTCCTACTGTCTTCTCCTGACCTCATCATTTCTTCTAATCCCCGTAGTGTATATTGCCTTCCCCTTCACTCAAGTTAACATTTATCTACTTCTAGCCCATTACTTCCCTTGCCCCCTTTCCTCTTCACCCCTAATAACCATCCAAGAATGTTTCTTTTAGTGTGATAAACCATTTTTGAATTTTTAATAATAGTGATCTCATACACTATTGTCCTTTGGTGTTTGACTAATTTCACTCAGTATAATGTCCTCCTGGTTCATGTATATGGTGAGATGTTTCACAGTTGGAAAGCTCTTTTTTGGGGGGGCATCACTGCCCTCTGGTGAGAGTAGGAGGCCCAGTCTTGCTTCCGGAGAGTTGCTGCTGGATTTGAACTGCCAAACCAGTGGGTCGCAGTCCCTCGCACAACCACTACACCACCAAGGCTCAGCCCTGGACAGTTCTTTTGAGGTAGATTGGGACACCATTTCTCTCCAATTTTATTTCCCATATAGCAGATCACATATTGTCATATTTAAAATGGCCAATATAATCAGTTTGAACCCACTAATGCCTAAGACATCACTCTTTATGTGTTTCCTTAAATTTTTGACAACTTGAAATTTTTCTAATGATATGGTTTGAACATTCCACGTTCTGATTAGTAATGGAAGCTTGTAGCAGTTTCTTCTGATTTTGAGTTGAGCTATATCAGCAAACAAAGGTCCCGAAAACTTTACTCTAGCTCCAGCATTACGGTGCAGTGTACTTTGAAGAGGTAGCTTTTCTCCAGATGTATTTCGAATGCCTTCCAACCTGAGAGGCCCATCTTCTTGCTCTGTGTCATACAGGGTTTCCCTGTTATTGGTAAGATTCAGTGGTTTTTTTTTTTTTTTGGCTAAACAAAACATCAGAAGGTCTTTCTTCTTAGCCTAGCTTAGTCCTGAAGCTCTGCTTAAACTGTACATCATGGGCGATATGCCAGATATATGAAATACCAGCAACATAGGTTTCAGCATCATAGCAACACATAAGACACCATGGTATGCGTAATTGACAGATTAGTGGTGGGACTTGTTAAAGGATTTTATTGTATTAACTTTTTATTGTGATTTCAGTGAAAGTTTATAAAGCAAGTTATTTTTCCATTCAACAATTCATACACAAACTTTTGGTGTCATTGATAGTAGTCACCACAAAGTCACCATATTCTTTCCATGCTGTCCTTGTGTTTCTTGTTTCTATATGTTTTCTTGTACCTTCTGAGCTTTAGCTGTTGGCAAATGCTGCCTGTGAGAGGTGGGTTTATTGTGCCAACATGGCCGATGAACACATGTGGAATTAATTGAAGGGTGGAAAGATAAATAGCTCGATAAGCCTTACCTTTCTTTTTTGTTTTTCCCAATGATTTTATTAGGGGCTTTTACAGCTCTTAAAACATTCGATACATCATTTGTATCAAGCATATTTGTGAACATGTTGCCATATTCATTTCCAAATATTTTCTACTTGAGCCCTTGGTATAAGCTCCCCTCTTTCCCCCTCCCTTTTTTTTTAATGAACTATTTTATTGGGGACTCATACAACTCCCCTCACGATCCATACATACGTCAATTGCATGCAGAATACATTTGCACACTTGTTGCCATCATCACTCCCAAAACATCCTCTCTCCCTCCCCAGTACCAGGTCCCCATAT
The DNA here is from genome assembly GCA_004026705.1 of Nesogale talazaci. Classification (NCBI taxonomy): domain Eukaryota; kingdom Metazoa; phylum Chordata; class Mammalia; order Afrosoricida; family Tenrecidae; genus Nesogale; species Nesogale talazaci. The sequence goes on along the minus strand of PVJH01009170.1, from coordinate 18,409 downwards.
TTCCCTCCCCCGCCCCTTCCCCCACAAATCCTTAGTAATTTATAAATTATTACTTTTTCATATTGTACACTGTCCAGTGTGTCCCTTCACTCACTTCCCTGTTGTCTGTGCCCCAGAGAGGAGGTTATATGTAGATCCCTGAAATTGGTTTCTTCTTTCTATTCCACCATTCCTCCATCCTCCCAGTATTACCACTCCCACCATAAGCCTTACTTTTCTTGTCTCTTGCTCTTTGATGATTGGACCAGTGTGGACAGGCTGCCTTAGCTTGTTATCTGCCTCAATTTGCAAGCTATGCTACCTATGGAACACCTAACTCATGGACTGGGCCACTGTAGTTTGAGGTTCCTTCAAGCCTGCTTTGCCACGCTACTGGAGTATATATATCACTTGAGCTGGGGACTCTCAGACCCTTTCATCTGCTTGACTGTTGGTGACTTGCCTTGTTCTTTGCTGCCTGTGATCAGATGCTTGAATTGTTCTACAGAGGACTACCCAGCGGCCCTCAAGACTTGAAGAACTGACAGATTATTAGCTTTCTCATGGAAGTGAATTGCACTGAGCCATTTGTACTGCTTTATAGATTAATTAACTGGTTATTTAAATTAATTGTTGGGATAGGAAGAAGGCAGAAGGAAATAGAGGCAGGAACAAGAAGGCAAAGAGCACTTGCAGAGGTCTAAACACAGGCATATACATATGTAAATATAATCATCTATTATAGGGATGCAATAAATCCAGGTACATATATTTATAGGTAGGTTTAGTACTAAGGTAGAAACTGGACCTTGGACCCCCACCCAGGCACTCCCTCAATGCAAGAACACTTTGTTCTATTAATCTGGTATTCCTTGATGTTCACTGGCCCAATACAATCACTGAAGTCAAATAGGTCCATAAGCAAATGTGAAGAAAACTGATAGCGCCCAGCTATCAAAGGATATAGAGTCTGGGATCTCAAAGCCTGAAGATAAACAAACGGACCATCTAAATGGGAAGTGGCCAAGCCCACACGGAAGAAGTGGCCATGAGGTGTCAAAAGGATCAGGTCTCAGAAATCAAACAGTAAAAAAACTGTATCACTGTTTGCCTCTTTCCTGAGACTATCACTAAGGACATGTGGGGGCATGAGCAAGAGTGGTGAAGATAGCTGATGGCATCCGGCTATCAAAAGATATAGCATCTGAGATCTTAAAAATTGGGGGTGAGGGCTGAGCCCCAGTGGCGTAGTGGTTGTGCGCGGAAATGCGGCCTACTGGGATGGAGGTTCAATTCCAGCAGTGGGGCTGGGCCTCCTACTCCCACCACCGGAGAGCAGTGATGCCCCCCCCCCAAAAATAAAACAAAAACAAAAACAAAAACAAAAGAAATTTTTTAGGGCTGAGCCCCGGTGGCATAGTGGTTGTGCGCAGGACTGCGGCCCACTGGCACGGAGGTTCAATTCCAGCAGTGGGGCTGGGCCTCCTACTCCCACCACCGGAGAGCAGTGATGCCCTAAAAACAAAACAAACAAACAAAAAAAAAACAAAAAAAAATTGAGGGTGAACAAGTGATCATATACCCCAGGAACAAGAAAGTCCACCACAGAAGAAGCCTGTGTAACCATGAGTTGTGGAAAAAACCAGGTATCAGGCATCAAAGAACAAAAATCTTATTATGTGCCCACCCTCCGGACATGAATGCTGAAGACAAAAGGGAGCAGAGACAGACAGAACGGAGGATTCCGATGATGCCCAGCTACCAAACGATAAAGTATCTGGAATCTTAAAGGCTTGAAGTTGAACAAGTGGCCATCTAGCCCAGAAACAGCAAAGCCCACATGGAAGAAAGCATACTATTCTGTGTGATCATGTTGAAGGGAGCAGATATCAAGTCAAAAAACAAGAAGCACATCACTATAGATGAGGGGGAGAGCAGGGTGGGGACCCAAGGCCCACCTGTGGACAATTGAATACTCTCTTACAGGGGAGTCGTGGGGAGGAGAAAGGCCAGTCAGGGTGCAGTGAGGTGGTGATGAAGCACACAGCTTTCCTGTAGTTCCTGAAGGCTTCCTTCCCCTAACTATCATGGTCCCATTCTACCTTACAAATCCTGCTGGACTGGAGGAGGTACACTGATAGAGATGGGAAATGGAAATACAGGGAACCCAGGACAGATTAACCCCTTGGGGCCAGTAGTAAGAGTGGAGCTACTGGGTAGGTGGAGGGAAGCTGGGATAGAAAGGGGGAGCCAGCTATATAGATCTACACATAACCTCCTATTGGGAGGACAGACATTGGAGAAGTGGATGAGGAAAGACATCGGGCAGTGTAAGCTAGGACAAAGCAATAATAATTTATAAAGCAAGGATGGAGGGGAAAGGATGAGAAGGGTTCAATGGAAAAGGAGATATTTGGAGAATGATGATGGCAGCAGGCATGTGAAGGTGCTTGGCACAGTATATGTATTTATGTATTGTGAAAGGCAATGTATGGGCTGAGCCCTGGTGGCGTAGTGGTTGTGCGCGGGACTACAGCCCACTGGGATGGAGGTTCAATTTCAGCTCACAGGCGCAAAGACTGGGCCTCCTACTCCCACCACCAGAGGGCAGTGATGCCTAAAAAAAAAAAAAAGAAAAAGAAAAGCAATGTATGAGCCCCCAATAAAGTGATTAAAAAATAAATAAAATAAAATGAATTATAAGTAATAGTTAAAATTAATTGAAGTTACTTGTTATAAAAAGAGAATTTGTCACATAGTCATCCTATGTAAAGCTCTATATTAATAGTATAACAAAGATATATTTGAAAAAAATCCTGCCTTAAACAACTACTTTGAATAATCATTAAAAAGAGCTATTAAAAATAAAATTAGCTTAAAATATTGTCTCTAAGTGAAACAATATATATCATGTTCAATAAAACCCCTCATTGAAATGGGACTTTCTTAGAAAAGAGAAATATTTTTTCCCTTTAGCTGGAAAAAGACTATTATTGATTTTTTTTTGTTTGTTTGTTTGGTTTTTTTTGTGGGCATCACTGCCTCTGGTGGTCGTGGGCACTACTTAGCCACCGCTGGATTTGAACCGCCAAGCCTGCGGGCTACAGTTCTGCACTCAACCACCTATGCCACCGGGGCTCAGCCCTATTATTGATTTTTTTATATCTAACTTGATGGCAACACTTTATCCACAATCTTGGATTTAAACTTTCATTCAACATTTATTAGAAAAAAATTTAGATATACATAATAGTGAGAATAACAATGAACACTCGTATACCCATTGTTGAAAGCAGAATAATGGTTTCCCTCAAGTGTGGTACCCACATCCTAGTTCCTGGAACTTGTAGATGTGTAACTTTACATGGCAAAAGAATCTATGCATATGTTAAGAATCTCAGAGTAGAGAGATTACCATGGATTTTTTGGTGAGCTTAATATAATCAAAAGAGGAAAGTAAAGAGGTAGGTTGGAGAGTCAGAGAAGAAGACATGGTGATGGAAGTAAGGGTCATAGAGAGAATGATTTTGAAGATGCTACACTGTTGGCATCAAAACTGTAGGAATGGGCCACAAGCTAAGGAATGTAGAACCTGGAAGCACTCAAGAAACAAGTTCTCAAGAAACTCCAAAAAGAACACAGCTCTGTGGACACCTTGATTTTTGCATAGCAAGAGCATTTTGAACTGCTGATCTCCTGAACTGTAAACATTAAATTTGTGTTGCTCTAAGGCGTAGAGCAACCTCAGGTACAGTGGTTGTACTTTGGGCTGCGATCCGAAAGTTTTACAGTTCTAAAGCATTAGTGCTCCAAGGAAGAAAGGTGGGGCTTTCTACTCCTGTAAACAGTTACAGGCCCTGCAATTCTGCCCTGTCCTCCAGGGTCACTCTGAGTCAGCATCGGTTCGGTAGTAATGAGGTTTTTTTTTTGAAGCTATTAAGCGTATGCTAATTTGTTATATCGTTATAAGAAACAAATACACCCACTACCCAGATTCTGTTAATATTTTTCTTTTTTGCTTACTCGTCTATCAATGATCTTATTTTTTGATGCATTTCTAAACAAGTTGCAAACATTAATATCTTTTTTTCTAAATTCCTCAATATGAATACTGTTAACTGGCACTCAACATTAAACAAAATGGACAGATCTTAAGCATACTATTTAATGAGTTCTGAGAAATGCACAGAACTATGTAACCCAAACTCTTATCTAGATAAAAGCATTGCTATCACTCCCAGAAAGCTCATATGTCCTTTCTCTTTCCAATTCTCTTCTCTATCTGTTCAGAGATAACTATTGTCATTATTTTTTTAAGTGAGTGTGTAGGGAAAAATAATTAAAAGAATTTGACTAAGAAACTAGTCAAATGAGCAAACTTTCTGGGTTGATAGGAACATGTATCTTGATAAAAAACTTACATTATACAGTACGATACATAAGTGAAAGTGCAGAATGTAATGTTAAAATTTGTGTATTTAATTGTATGTAAATTTTAGCGTAAGTAAAAAGCACTGTAAAAACATCGAACTCTTCTTAATGATGTGTGCTAAATTATTTAGAAGGAAATGTACCAAAGCCTGCAAGCTACTCTGAAATAATTTTAAAATAAAATAGCTTATTTAGTATTGAGATGGCTGTTGTATGCTGATTCCACAGAAGGATGGATAGATCTGATTTAAAAAACAAGTAAAATGCTAATGGCCAAATTTATGTGGTTATAGGGATGTTCACTGTTAACTCTTTTGCTGCATGTTTGGAACTCTTCATAACAAATTGTTGGGGATAACTCAGTGCTTTGAATGTCAGGACACTTGCATATGAAAAGACTTGCCATTATAGCTGCTGATACTGAAAAATAAAAGGCGACATCTATTTTATAGATGAGAAAACTGACATAGCAAGAAAATAAGTCATAACAAGTAAACAGCAAAACTAGGATTGGAACCAGATGATTTGTCTCCAGAACTTCTTAAACAGATTACCATTTAGAGATTTTGCATGCCATAGAATAATATAAATGATTATGTTACAATCCTTTCCTTCAAAAGCTTCATAATTTAATCTTTGCATCTGAGATAGATATAAAATGTTTAAAATTAAAAAAAATGTTTAAAATTTATATTATTTATTTTAAATATGTTATATTCTAATTTTCCAATGGAATATTTAAAAATATATACTAGAAATGCCTGTTGAAGAAAAGAGCAAAGTAATTTAAGAATCGCTATGGATATTCATTTTATAAATCTCTTTAATAATTTATTAATTTAAGTTAACTGATATGAAAACAGTAGTTTAAATACTAATCAAGATGTGATGTTTAAAATATGAACTTCTGGGATATCTATGCATATTGGAGATACTTACTTTGATTCTCTGAAGCTTATCAAGACCAATAAACTGTCTGGAAGAGTGGATTGTATTTTATTGAACAACATGAGAAACTGAATTGTGCAATTTCGTAGGAGGTGTATTATGAGTCTGAAAAGCAAGTAAAAGTATCCAGTTATAGTTTTGGCTGCTTGGACATGTGCCTGCTATGTACTATGTTCCTAAATCTGTTCAGGGTCAAGAATTGAAGAGGCCTGACCAATACACAGCCCATCTTGTAAAACCACAGCCTGAAGCAAGCACTTTAAAAAAAGCATGACACTTTCTAAAGGTTATAAAGAGTAGATAAGCCATCAAATTACTCTTCATTTATTGTTTTTATAAAAACACTTAAATCCTGTAGTCCTAGGGCATCTAATAAAAAAAACACTTTTAAGGTTCTATAATCTGGGCTACTTTATTGGCATTACAGATCAGGTTTTCTTGCTAAATTTAGTATCTTTTTGCTCATTAACAATTTTATAAGAATTATTACTAATTTTTTTATATTTATAACTTTTAAGAGCTACAAGAAGAATGCAAAAAAGGTGCAAAGTTGTCATAAAAGTTCAACATGATCACATTTAATAGAAATAATATCTAATTTTAAATTTTAATAAAGTAGACACATATAGTGCTAATATAATTATGTGGCTAATACCAATTTAATCAGTTTTCCTCATAGCATTAAAATACAAATATGTACATAACATACATATGTTTTGGAATCATAATAATAGGAAAAGAATTTAATTCCATTCCTAATAAAACTAATTTTACAGAGCATTGAAATGCTTAGTATTATTTGCCACATACTATATCATTGTCATGGGCATGTTATTTGGAGAGACTAGTACCTGGACAAAGACATCATGCTTGGGAAAGTAGAGAACCAGAAAGTAGGGAAAGAGGATGACCCCAGAGGACATGGATTGACACAGTGCCTGCAACAATGGTCTCAAGGGAAACAGTGAGGACTGCACAGGACCAGGAAGTGTTTCTTTCCGTGTTGTGCATGGGATCGCTATGAGTTGTTGCAGCTTAGACATCACCTAACACACCATTAACTCAGTTTTCTATCACAGTTTCTCAAATTATTCCTATCTTAACTGTCAAAATTTCATTGCCTCTATTTAAACTAACTTAGCCAGCATTTCTAAATATACATATGTGTACACACACACACACACACACACACACAAAAGTCACTGCCATTGAGTTGATGCAACAGACTGGTTAGAGCTGCCTCTGGGTTTTTGAGACTCCAGAAAGACCAGTCATCACTTGCTGAAAGGCTAGTGGTTTTGAAATGCTAACCTTGTGGATTGCAGCCCAGCATGTAATCACTACGCCACAATGGCTCATATATGTGACACTTATTTTAAATTTAATGTGCTATTTTCTATGAAACCCAACAATGCTTTGCTCATAGTTCTAGTATGATACATACTACATGATAGTGTACTTGTTTGTATGGTTTTTAAATTCTCCTAAAGTACAGATTAAGAAGTGGCTTACAAAAGGTTATAACATTAATTTCTGTTAAAATGTGTATAAGCTCTATGATAGAACTCTTTTGCCTCTCTTTTATACATGAGTTGACTTAGAAATCTTTTGCTTCAAAAAAATTCAGTCCACTTACTATTTTAATAGACTAATAGATAGTGTATTAAAATCTAGATTTCTAGGGTTTTAAGTTTTTCCTTTCAAAACTTAGATGAACTGATAGCATAAGGTCTTTTTTCTCATATGACAATAATTAGTAGAAGCTGTGTAGCGGGTATAGCATTTGGCTGAAATTTCGAAGGAAGGAAGGTGAGACTTTTTATTCCAGTGAAGAGTTACAGTCTCAGAAATCCACAGGGCCAGTCTTAACTGTCCTATAAGGTCGCCATGAGACAGAGTTAGCTTGGTATCATCAGGTCTGTCTGTTTTGGAATGGAGCATGCAGATTGCGTCAGAAATACTTGCTCTTCAGTTCAAAGTTTTCCCTAACCTGCTTAAATCACATGTGTTTTAGGCTGAGCTCTCTAGATTCATTCTCTCTCTCTCTCTCTCTGTCTCTCTCTCTCTCTCTCTCTCTCTCTCTCTCTCTCTCTCTCTCTCCAATTGTAGAAGTGGGAGGGGGGGCATCTACTTCTACAGATGTTAGACTGGAGGTTTGTGCTGGCAATTGTAGCTACAGGGGTTGATGAATCCAAAATCAACAGGAAGATGACAGACTTGTGGCTGCAGAGACAGGTCAGCTGACAACTTCCATGACCTGCAGGCTATACAGTAGGCTGGTGGCTCAAGTTCAAAGAATGAGGGTTCAATGAGCCAAATACAGGATCTAGACCCAGCAAGAAGTAAACAAGCTTTTCTACAGCTTCTGCTTATATTGGAAATAGGCCACATTCTTGAAAGGATCTCATCATGAGGAATTACTTCATTTTAACTGCATAACCACTGAGAATCCTGGCCCAGCTAAGTTGACCTAAAGCCTTGACTTTTCAACACGGATTTTTAGATCATTATTAATTTAAAACATTCAATTTCATTTTTAGAGTTATCATTACTAATTTAAGAAAAGTTAGAAAAGCTCCCTCTTTTGTTAATTATAACAGTTGAGTAGTGTACTTAGTAAAACGAGAAATTCTTTTTCCTTAACTTTATTTTATTGTCTGTTGTGTTTTGATTACTTAAACTGGAGTCATGTTACTTTCTAAATATTTATGGTAAGCCCCAATTTATATAATGGTATTATATAAATACTTATATAATGAAGTAATTATATATAGTAATGGAAGAGGATTGGACTCAGTAGTGAAATCTGAGTACTAGTCCCTTAAAATTTCTGAGCTTTAGATTTGACTAGAAGCTATTTTAGTTTGCTTTTGCTTCAAATATTCTATAATTTTATGATCTAGGAGAAGGACTGATCATTTATAATATATTTTCATGTTATGTAGTTGTTGGAAGAATGGATATTTTGGTGTGGCAGCTCTCCTTAGATCCATAATATGAAATTTCTTACTGCTAACAAAATGAAAAGGATTCTAATTTGCATAGTCTCTTGCTGTCATCTAGGCAATTCTGGTCCATAGCAGGTCTATAGGACAGGGTAGAACTGCCCCTGTGAGTTTTGGGTACTGTAGCTCTTTTTGTTTGTTTGTTTGTTTTCTTTCTTTTTTATCATTTTATTGAGGACTCATACAGCTTTTTTCATAATACATCCATCCACCCATTGTGTCAAGAACATTTGTACATTTGTTGCCATCATCATTTTCAAAACATTTAATTTTTAATCATTTTATTGGGGGGCTCAAACAACTCTTATCACAATCTATACACCCATCCAATGTATGTCATGCACATTTGTACATTTGTTGCCCTCATCATTCTCAAAACATTTGCTTTCTATTTAAGTCCTTGGTGTCAGCTTCTTATTTTCCCCTTTCCTTCCTGCTTCCCCTCCCTCATTAACTCTTATTATAAATTATTATTACTTTGTCATATATTACACTGTCTGATATCTTCCTTTACCCACTTTCCTGTTGCCCATACCCCAGGTTATATGTAGATCCTTAAAATCGGTTCCCCCTTTCAACCTCACCTTCCCTCCACTGTCCTATATCACTACTCTCACCACTGGTCCTGAAGGAATCTTCTATCCTGGTTTCCCTATGTTTCCAGTTCCTATCTGTACCAGTGTATATCCTCTGGCCTAGCCATTTTTACAAAGTAGAATTGGGATCATGATATTGGGGTGGGGAGGAAGCATTAAAGAACTAACTAGAGGAAAGTTGTTTCATCATTACTACACTGCATCCTGACTGGTTTGTCTCCTCCCTGTGACTCTTTTGTAAGGGGATGTCCATTTCCCACGGATAGACTTTGGGTCTGCAACCTGTACTCCCCTTCATATACAATGATTTAATTTTTAGTTATTTGATGCCTGATACCTGATCCTTTCAACACCTCATGGTCACACAGGCTGGTGTGCTTCTTCCATGTGGGCTTAGTTGCTTCTGAGCTAGATAACTGCTTGTTTACCTTCAAGCCTTTAAGACTGAAGACACTATATCTTTTGATAGCTGGGTACCATCAGCTTTCTTGACCACATTTACTTATGCATACATTTATCTTCAGTGATTGTGTCGGGAAGGTGAGCATCATGGAATGCCAATTTAATAGAACAAAGTGTTCTTGCATTGAGGAAGTACTTGAGTGGAGGCCCAATGTCCATCTGCTGCCTTAATACTAAACCTATAAATATATCATGTACATCTATTTCCCCATCATCATATATAAGTATATTTACCTATGTACATGCCTGTATTTAGACCTCTATAAATGTCCTTTGACTTCTAGTTCTTTCCTCTATTTCCTTTTCCTTTCCTCTTGTCCCACTATCATGCTCAGCGTTCATTCAGGTTTTGGTAATTTTTCTCGGTTACCTTATCTTTGATCAATCCTTATCAAGCCTCTCACACCCTAGTTACCACTGATTTTGGATCACTTGTTGTTTTTTTGTCCCTGGGTTGGTCAACCCCACCTCTTTTCCCCTTCTCCCATATTTCCCTGGAATCACCCTTCCTGTTGTTTTCTCCTACAGACTGATTATCCAGCCTATCTTATCTAGGTAGACCTGCAGAGATAATAATATGTACAAAAAAACAAGACATAGTAAGATGAAACAACAAAAGAAAACAAAATGACTATGATAACAAAAATACCAAATATATAAATAAATAAAAAAAATATATATTTATATATATAATAGAATATATATTTATTTTATAAATATATAAAATAAATAATAAAAGCATAATAAAAAAGAAAAACTTATAAATAGTTCAAGGTCTGTTTGTTGGCCTCTAGGTGTTTCCTCCGGTTGAGTCCAAGGGGGTTGCATGCTCTGACTCCAAAGTCTATCCTTGGCACTCCCTTGGGACCTCCTTGCTCTGCTTCCCCTGCTGCCTTGCTGCACGCCCTTAAAGTTTTGCCTCAGTGTGGTGGGGTCAGACTGGGTGCAATTCCGACACTATATCTCCAGTGTTGTCCCCTGTAGGACCATGGATCAGCAAAGGACGTCATGCCAACATTTTCTTTCTACTTGAGCCCTTAGTATCGGCTCCTCATTTTTTTTTTTTACTGAAACTCTTTATGGGAGTAGAAATCCTCATTTTTCCTCCATGCAGCTGCTTGTGGCTTTGAACTGCTTCTCTTGTATATTCTAGTTAACTTTAATTTTGAGATATTTTATTTCTAAAGCAATTTAATTATAATCTGTTGATCCTAATGGGCTATAGCTGATGCTGTTTTGACTCAAGGTTATATTTTTATTATCCAGATTATCAAGTAAAAATAAGACCTCTCTTATTAAGTAGAATAAAAGACTTTCCCAAGTCATTTCTGTGTATTATATTACAATGATACTACTAGTAATAAAAGCCAGTGTACTTTGAATGGTTTTGAAGTTCAGAAAGATGTTACTGAAGATCATTCTAAGCTCTTTAGATGACTACTGTAGCTTTCTAATACACACACATTATAAAGCACATCAGAAATGAAAGTGTGGAGGAGTGGCATGAAGACATGTAATGTGTTATTCATGTAAAATGATTATATGAGCAAAGAACTATAGCTAATAGATAGCTTAATGATTTTTGAATAACTAAGCAAAGAACAGCATAATCATGGAAGTAACAATGTACTCCTAAATATTGAGTACATAAATGAGAAAACATCCCATAATTTTCTCATAGCACAGAGTGATATAGAACAGCTACTCCAAAACAAAATGGGACAAGACATCTCACCCCCGCATTACCCAGTCTTGCCTTTCAGTTCTGGCTAAACCTGACCATGTACACTGGTACAGATAAGAGCTCATACGGAAACCAGTTCAGATAAACCCCTCACAAACAAAAATGGGAGTAGTGATACCAGGAAGGTAGGGGGACTGTGGGGGAAGAAGGGTAGGAAGGGGGAATCGATCACAATGATGGACACATAATTTGTCCCCCCACCAGATGAACAAAAATGTGGGTGAAGGGAGACAGTGGTTGGTGTAAGATATGAAAACAATAATAATTTATAATTTATTGAGGGGTCATGAGGGTGGGAGGTGGGTAGGGAAAGGAATAAAGAGGAGCTGATACTAAGGTCAAATAGAAAGTAAATGTTTAGAAAATGATGAAAGCAGCATATATACAAAATATGTTTGATGCAATTTTGGATAGACTTTTATAAAATCTGTAGGATCCCATAGTAAAATTATTTAAAATAACAATATTGGTGATCATAAAAATAGTAGTAGCAGGATCAACAAAGCATAAAAATTGAACAAAGCAATACAAACTGAATTCTGAGTCAGTACAGAAATCAGAGAGCTTTCCATAAATAGATAGGAAGATTAACCAGCAAGATAAATAGAGAGAATCAGAAAAAAATGCAAGTGTTTTATGCTATTGCTAATAAGTGCCATTAAACTTGCTCTGATTTATAGTGATCCAATGTACAATAGAATGAAACACTATCCTGTCCTATGCCATACTTACAGTCGTTATCGTTGAGCCTATTGTAGCCACTGGATCAATCCATCTGGTTAAGAATATTCTTTTTAATTGACCCACAACTTTCTCTAACATGATATCCTTCTCAAGGGAATGATCTTTCATGATAATGTGCCTAAAATATGTGAGAAGAGGTCTCACCAACTTCATTTCTAGATAGCAACTTGGACATACTTTTTCCAAGATAATTTTAAAAAACTACAAGTCCATGGCCTTTGTAATATTCTTCATAAATACCAATATTCAGATGCAACAATTTTTCTCTGATCTCCTTTATTAAGTGTCTAGCTTTCACTTGCATATCAGGCTATTGAGAAATACCACGACTTTGCTCAGGTATACCTTACTTCTCAAAGTGACAGTTTTTCTCTTTAACACTCTATTTTTTGGGGGGGGATCATCACTGCCCTCTGGTGGTCATGGGAGCTACCCAGCGCTGCTCTTGAGAGCCACCGCTGGATTTGAACCACCAAGTACGTGGGCCGCAGTCCCGCACTCAACCACTTACGCCATTGGGGCTCAGCCCTTTTTTTCTTTTTGCCTCTTTAACATTCTAAATAGGCCTTGTGCCCCAGACTTGCTGTCTTAGACTGGGGTCGCTAGAGAGGAAAAAAACAGTTAAATATAAATTTATATCAATATATGTATGTGTTTATATCAATAAAACGGCTTGCACAGTTGTAGAAGTCAGCCAGTCTGAGTCCAGTTAGGTTTCAAGTCTGGAGGTGAAATATTAAGCTGGAGGTTTCTTTGATTTGAATAGCTTTGGGGGCTGATGAATCCAAGAATCCAGGAAAACCACAAGCTACTGACTGAAGAGGTGAGCGAGTCCAAGGTTGACAGAGCAGATGGTTGACTGCCGATGGCTCCTTGGATTGGCAAGCAATGTGTCTTAGTCCGGGTGAACTAGAGAAGCAAATTCATAGACACACATATATGTATACAAAAGAGGTTTATATACAAGAGCAATTGAATATATTGAGAAAACATCCCAGCCCATTCTGGATCAAGTTCATAAGTCTGAACTTGTCCGATATGTCCGGGCATATGTCCGATACCAAGCTATAGTTTTCTTCTGACTCATGAAATACATGCAATGACGCTGAATGCTGGAAGATCACAGGCTAGTGGTGGGAAGTCTTGTGGATCCAGTGGCGTTGTAAGCATCTCAGTGCCGGCAGGGGTCTCCATGTGTCTTTTCTAGCACCTAGAGCTGCATAAAGATAGGTCCATATGGATTCTCCTCAGGGATGTCTCCCAGGGAGAGGAAATGAAGGAATTCTCAGAATTCTCAGAGGAAGATCATGCTCACAAAGGAGGCCTTATTGGCTATGACTTGATTGACAGACTAGACTCAACCACTTTACTCTTAACCCTTTCAAGTCCCAAATTGACACCAGATTCAGAATCTAGACCCAGCAAAAAGCAAGCAAACCTCCTCTTAGCATCCACTTATGTAAGAAGTAGGTTCCACCCTGGAGGAAACTGGCTGTGATTATATCAGGGCTATGATCTGATGAAGGGTATTTCATTTCACTCTAATTTTCTTAGAGCTGATTTGCTGCTCATAGCAGCTCTCATTATGGAGTTGACTATACTGTTAAGTAACATCATGGGGGACTAGTGGGAATTAACAGCCAAACCACTGAGAATCCTGACCCAGCCAAGTTGACACAAAATTTATTGCCTAGTGCAATGTTATTTTATTTCTGGACAGATGCTGCTATAAATGTTTAATGTGTTCTCAGTAAATGAAATACCTTAAAACTTCTGTCTTTCCTCCATTTGATGTCCGTTACTCCAGTTGCAAGGGTTATGATTTTGTTTACACGGAGTTATAATTCATATTGAAGACTGAGGGTTTTTCTTCATCAGAAAGTGCTTTAAATATTATAAATGTATAAGGTAGATAGTAATTAACCAGGTATAAGGATAGCAATTGAGTAACTGAAAATCTGCACATTGAAAAACAATTGTTTACCTCTGAAGCACTTCTGGATCATTTACTTAACATTTACTTAACTTACTGGATCTTTTACTTAACATGAATATAAAGTCAGAGAGACAATTTTGAAGAAACACTGCATAACAAGTTATATACTCTCTTCATTATATCTAGGATGCAAGGTCTCATGATTTAAAAACAAATTTGAAATTATTTTACAGACTCAATACTGTGAATGCACACAAACCTGTTGCTGTGAAATCGATTCTGACTCAGTAACCCTTTCAGTCATAACAAAGAAACAAACTTGTCCTTGATTAGAATATGACTCATTGTGACCCAGTAGGGTTGAGTAGAACTGCCTACAGAGTTTCCTAGGATGTAATCTTTTTTTTTTTTTTGTTTTTTTTTGTTTTTTAAAATCATTTATTGGGGACTTTTACAGGTCTTATAACATTCTATACATTAATTGTATCAAGCATATTTGTACATATGCTGCCATCATCATTTTCAAAATTGACTTTTTAAAATTTGAGCCCTTAATATCAGTTCCTTTTGCCCCTCCCCCCAGGCCCCCTGGTGACCCCTTGATGAATTTTATATTATTATTGTTTTCGTATCTTACACCCACCGGTTTCTCTTCACCCACGTGTATCTTGTTCATCCTTCTTTGGAAGGGGGCAGGGTGCATTATGTGTCAATCATTATGATTGGTTTCCCCTTCCTCCTCTCTTCCCCTACCCTACTGGTATTGCTACTCCCATATCTGTACATGACAGTTGTGTTTTTTTCCCCTTTTTCTTTCGTTTAAATAGATGTATTTCTTGCAACTTTGCTCTGTTTAGAGGATGCCATTTTGTGCAGTAACGAGAACAGTCTTAAGGGATGGGGGATTGTTGGCTAGCTTTAATGAATGGAATAGGATACCAGGGAAATGGATCACACTGGAAAACACACATTCAGAACTCGGGGTCTGTTCCGGAGGGGCGCGGAGGTGGGGGTGGGGAGTGGGAAGGGGTGGAGAGAGAGACAACTGCCCTGCCAGGCAGGGAGAAGCCGCCTCGCTTTCTGATCTTGCGGTCAAACCGCTTGGCGCCCCTCCACTTGCGGATGCCCCTGTGAGGTGGCCATCCTTTTTTTTCTCTCATTGGGGTATTTCAGTCCTAAATCCAAGGGTACCGTGTGTTAGTCTGGATTGACTAGAGAAACAAATCTAGAGACACTCATATGTGTGCAAACAGAACTTGGTATAAAAGAGAAATTGTATATTAAGACAACATCCCAGCCCAGTTCAGATCATGTCCATATGCCTGATGCCTGATACCATAAATTCCTCTTCAGTCTCACACAGCACATGTAAAGGTGTCAGATGTAGCAAAATCATTTGCTTGTGGGTGGAAAGTTTTGTGGATCCAATGCTCGTGAAACCATCTCAGTGCTGGCTCCTCCAGTTCTCTCTGATTGTGGTTCCTCAAAGGAAGGTAAAATAGAAAGAGTATGCCTCACTTCCAGGGAGAAAGAGAGGAAGTTCCCAGGATCCTCATGAGAAGGTCACACCCACCAGTAGTCATCATTAGACTGTGACCTGATTGACAGATCAGACTCCACCCCTTCACTCTTAATGTCCTCAAGTTGACATAAGATTATGTAACTACCACAGACAGGTAGTTTTGAGGTACAGTCCAGTTTGCTTAGTTGGACTTCTAAGTCACGCCTTCCTGGTGTGACCCTTGAGGGATGTCATTTTCCCTATAAGGCCAGCATATAAGGTCATCATAGTGCATAGTCTATGGCATGGTTCACTGAGGATTGGGTAGAAACATATTTGAAGTATCTACTCAGGAACATAGAAAAGTATTTATGGGCTGAATCCTGGTGGCGTAGTGGTTGAGTGCGGGACTGCAGTCCACTGACTTGGTGGTTCAAATGCAGCAGCAGCAAGGCTGGGTAGCTCCCACAACCACCAGAGGGCAGTGATGGGCCCTCCCCCCCCAAAAAAAGAAAAGTATGTATTTTCCCCGTAGGTTCCCTACATTTATTGTTTAGCATCCCTTCCTGATGAGAGGTTGCTCCTCCCATTTACTCACTATACCTACAAACAAAAATTAGTGCCTCCTCTGAAATATATTCTTTCTTCCCCTGGTCTTAACTTGGTTTTTTAGTAAGGCTCTCTTCTTATTCCTGTTGACAGACTGTTGATTTGTTGCAGCCTTGTCTCAATGTTGTGTGGCAATCAACCGTATGACCTTCTCCCTTTTCCCTCTTTTTGAATGAGTGACCCCAGCCAATGTGAGATCACCTCTTTTGAGGCGTTTCTTATGAATTCTAGACACAATTGCTAGTAACAATGGTTACATTCTTCACAATGCATAAACATTCTTATTAATTCCTTTTCTATTAATCTAGTATCCTTTTTCCATTACATTCTTATCTTTGTTTTAAGGTAACAGTTGACATTCTGGACTCATATAGGTTATTTTCAGAAGAGCAGAGTATTTACAGATGATATTCATTTTTTTAAGTCTACCTGGTATTAACTGCAAGATAAATTCATAGTTCAAGGTTTGATGAATTCCAGAGTAATAACAAGAGTGTTTCAGTCTCAGCCAGATCAGTAGGCCTTTGTAATTTTTTTTTTAAGGAACTTGAGACTTCATTCCATAGTTTTCTCCCATTCTATCAGGGTTTATCTGATAAGCCTGTCTATTGAACTCTGACTAGAACAGGCAGTAGTGGTAGCCCATCATCATCTAGTTCTGGTTCTAGGGTGAATGGGACTATGGTTTGTGTAGACTTTTTGTTCTGTAGATGAGTTTCTTCTTTGAGTCCTTGGTTTCCTTTTTTCCCTTTTACTCCAAATGATCAAAGATTAATAGTTGTATCTTTGTCCTTTGCAAACGGTTAGGATTCCAGACACTACTCACTACTGTAGAACATAATTTCATTAGCTAATTGACTAAACTTCCCCACAAGATTATGATTTTAATCTTTCATACCCAGATGTCCAATTCAATGAGGTGTTTGGTTATATCTAAGCTGAATTTCTAATGATGTTCTCTATTGTGCTTTATTATATATATGGATATATGTGCACATTGTCACATAAATGCACATATATGCACATAGCTTTGTATATATACACATATACATACCTCTATTCCTGCATACATATAAACACATACATATATGTTATTGTGGGCCTTTTGCTGTTTAAATATCATATGCTATAGCAATTAGCAACAGATTTTTTTGTGTGCATACTTTTTAGTGACATCATTTGTCTTTAGCAAGCTATGTACACTTCACCCTCATTTGGTATAATTTGCGTAGAGTTTTGTTTTGTTTTGTTTTTTGGACATCACTGCTCTCTGGTGGTGGGAGTAGGAGGCTCAGCCCCACTGCTGGAATTGAACCTCCGTCCCAGTGGGCCACAGTCCCGCGCACAACCACTACGCCACCAGGGCTCAGCCCTTGGGTAGAGTTTTTTTTTTTGTTTGTTTGTTTTGTGGCATCACTGCCCTGGTGGGAGCCTTGCTCCTGCTGCTGGATTTGAACTGTCAACCCTGTGGGCTGTAGTCCTGCACACAACCACTATGCCACCAGGGCTCAGCCTGGGTAGAGTTTTAAAAGCAGCCTTTGATATAATTTCCTTCTGCAGGAGGTTCTTAATAGTGTCTTTAGCTATATATTTTTGTTTCCTTCCCCTCTGCAGATTAAAGTTCTTGTGCAATAGATGGAATAAAGAAGATGATCTGAGGTTGCGCTCCTCCTCCTCAGTCATTACTATAGCTAAACTCTACAAGTTGTTGCTGATCTTCCCTGCCAGCATCGGGTGGATTTCTTAGGAGAAAACCTTAGTAGAGGGTGTAAATTTCTCTATGTCTGCAGTCTCCTGTGGCTTCTTGTTTTTTTTGGGGGGGCATCACTACCCTCTGGTGGTGGGAGTAGGAGGCCCAGCCTTTGCTTCTACAGAGCTGCTGCTGGATTTGAACCTCCATCCCAGTGGGCTGCAGTTCTGCGTACAAACCACTACGCCACCGGGGCTCAGCCCAGCTTCTTGTTTTTACTCTGAATCACTTTCTGCCTCTAAGCAATTTATTTATTGAGGATTTCTAGCTGAATTATCTTGATGACTTATATTAAACTCCGTGGTAAGAAAAGAAAAACACCACGTTTGGATGTTGGCAAACAAGCAAATCCTTGAATGTTTTTTCTTCCTACAGACAACTATCTCAATCTAGATTATAGTTTGGTCTTTGACTTCACTTCTCCAGTGGGATTAAGGAAAGTAATTAGTTGTCATCCTGTTTGTCCAGCTTGTGTGTGTGTGTGTACACATATATAAGTGTAGAGGGATGCTTTAAAAAAAAAAACCCTCTCATTAAAGAGTTGATAAGAGTCCCTGGATGGTGTACCAGTTAAGCACTTTACTACTATCCTAATGGATGGTGTTTCACATCCTCCTCCAGGTGCTTTCAAAGATAAGCCTGGAGATTTGCTTTTGAAAGGTTACAACCTTGAAAATCCTGTGGAACAGATGTGCACACAGGGG